>MU788843.1:477-50892 GCA_026770625.1 Nicotiana glauca
TTTGGGATTAGGCGGGACACTCACTGAGTACACATTGATTACGTACTCATACTACACATCTGTGCATTTTTGTTGCACAGGTATACTTCATTTTAGCGGCCTACTAGGCGCAGCAGTACGGACGATTCAGGGACTAGGTGAGCTGTAAATTGCGAGGCGACTTGCAGCTAGTGTAGTTCCTTTCTGTACTTTGATTATTTATTTCCTGTCCATTGTATTCCGGACAGAGGTTGTATTTTATTTCATTATCAGTAGTCGCTCATGCACTTGTGACACCGGGTTCTGGGATGGTTTTCGAAAAGTTTAATTTAATTGTTATTGTTAATTTGAATCGAAGCAAAACCCTTTTATTTGTGAAAATGGAAGTAAAATTCTGGAATTTGATGTATTTAAAAAGGATTTTTAAGTCGGTAATCTAATTGGGTGGCCTGACCGCGGTGTCCGGCGCCACCACGACCCTTAGTGGATTTTGGGTCATGGCAGGATTCTTGGTCTCACAAAGGGGAATTGAGGTAAAACTCGACCAAATCAAGTCCATAGAGGATTTCTCGGATCAATTGTTGAACGTAAAAGAAGTCCAGAGGCTCATAGGGAGATTAGCAGCTTTGAGCAGGTTCATTTCCCGATCGTCGGAAAAATGTCATCACTTCTTCGTACTGCTCATAAATAAAAATAATTTTGAATGGACACCGGACTTTCAGATAGCCTTGAAGGACTTGAAAAAGTACTTGTCAGGCCTTCCATTACTCTCGAAACCAAAAGAAGGTGAAACATTTCTAGTCTACCTCACGATTTCAGAAGTTGCGGTAAGTGTAGTTCTTAGTCTGAGAGGGTGAAAATACCGAATCTCCCATTTATTACGTTCACAAAATTTTAACAGGAGCATAAACTCACTACCCACATTTGAAAAAACTGGCCTTAGGTCTCGTAATTGTCGCTCGAAAGCTTAGGTCCTACTTCCAATGCCACCCGATAGTTGTGATGACTACTTTACTTTTGCGGAACATCTTCCATAACCGGAGCTCTTGGGTAGGTTTTCCAAATGGGACGTCGAAATGATCGAGTTCAATATATAATATAAATCGAGCACTGTGATTAAGTTTCAAGTCTTGGCTGACTTCGTGGCCGATTTCAGTCCGGGACTATTGCCTCTAGCAACCAAGGAGGCAGTAATGGTGTCGGAATTGACATCGGGGGTTTGGAACTTATTTAAGGATGGATCTTCCAACATAAAAGAGTCCGGACTTGGAATAGTATTATTTATGCCTTCGGGGGAAACCTTAAGTCAAGCCATCAAAACGATCCCTTTAACTAACAATGAAACAGAGTATGAAGCTTTGATTGCAGGGCTTGAATTGGCCTGGGGACTTGACTCCGAGGTCATCAAAGTCAAATGTGATTCATAGTTGGTGGTAAATTAGGTCTACGGGATCTTTTGACACCAAAGTGAAACGTGTGAGCACGTGATTTTTGCCCTATATATGAATTATTCCCAAAAATTCAAACAAAATAGTTTTTTTTCTTTATTTTTGCAATTTTGTGAATTTTATTTTATTTTTTTGTTAATTGTTTGTATTTTATTTGTGCATTTTAATATGAAAATATTCAAAAACACACTTGGCATTTGCATTTAGGATTTAATTTCATATTTTAGTAGTTAAGTTGTTTAAAAACAAAAGAAAAGAAAATAACAAAAATGGTCTTTTTATATTTTTAGTTTCAATTTGTCTTGATTTGTGTTTAATTAGGAATTAGGATATTTGAGAATTGAACAATATTTTTTAGAAGTCAATTTGGTTTTGAGTTTTAATTTAGAATTTTAATGAAATAAGAAAAAATATAAAAATACAAAAGGAAAACAAAAATAAATAAAAGCAATAAAAGAAGTAATTAGAAAATGAAAAGAAACAATTAATAAGAAGGGCTGCTAGGTTTGGGCCAGATTTTAACCCCAGCCCAAAGAAACCTATGAAAATACACCCGTTCAAACCAATCCAAAATCCCAAAACCCGGCGGGCCCTTTTCCTTAACTAAACGACGTCGTTTGGCGTCATTAAATCGAGCCGTCAATTTCTCATCATCCAACGGCCTGTGTTCATTCAGGGTATATTAATAAAAGTGTCCAAATATCAGCCTTTAACCCTAGACAAACCCCGTCTTCCTCGTACCACTATTCTGCAGCCATCTGCCGCCGGCCGGAAATCGTCTCCGCCGGCGATGATGCTCCAAATTACCCCAAAAATACACCCCAGGCTCTTCTCTTCCTCCTCTCCTAACCAAAACTCTCGAATATTGATTTGAAAAATCCGGCCAAAACCCTACTTTGTCCAAACGGCCCCAATTTCATACCATACACTTCCCTGACCTCCCTCATCACTAATCCCTAACCAAATCCCCTCGAATCTGAGTAAAAATGCTCAAATTTTAAATCTAGGGTTTTGGGCATCGAGTCTGTTTTGGTGGAACTTCAAAGTTAGTGGATTACGTTTGATGTTATGTGTTTATTTCTGGTGAAGTAGGCAAATAACATTAATCAGAATCATTTTTGACGATTTGGCCATGTGAGGTCTGGAATCAGTTGAGTTTTCTTCTCATTTCTTATTTTTCTTTAGTTTGGTTCTTATTAATTTGATTCATGTTTTTTTCTGTTTAATTAAGTGTAGTTTTAATTTCCGAATGATTCTAATTGGTAGTTTAGTTTAACAATAATCTATTTCTGTGATGGTTACTATCAGGTAGTGAATGTTTAGGTTAATTTTTAGGTTTATTTTCATTTTTGTTTAATTCTGATTTGATTTTCGTTCTGTTAGTTTGAATGTTCAAATGTTAGTTTAATTAGCTCAATCAATCAATTGTTAGTTTAATTGGGTTACTTGTTAATTCTAGTGTATTTGCTTTCTGCTAATAATAATAGTCTGCTCGTTGAGTTGTAATTGGATTGTGGTTAGTTGAGCTTTTAGTAATTGATTTTGTGTTAGTTGTTTAGTTTGATTGATTAATCTTGTTTGAAAATGGTTTAGTAAAATTGAGTTAGGACTAATTGGCAGTTTTGGTTTAGTGTTGTTGAACCTGTTTGGATATTGTGGAAACAGGCTAATTTGGTTGTAGTCAAGCTCTTGTTTAACTAGTGTTAAAGGGGTGGGTTCAATTAACTGAAGTAGGTAATTATAGGTTGAATTCAGGGGTAGATTGGTACTTTGAAATGCATAAGAATGCTGTGGCAGAAACTAAAATGCTCTAGTGTCTTCTAGAATAGGACTTTAGTCACAATTTTAGAAGCTTAAGGGTAGTAACTTGAGACACAAGTCAATAAATAGAGGTTTAAATAGAAATAAAAGCAGGGACTCTTTTGTAAAGTTAAAAATCTGAAACTCCCTCATTTGTGCCTATAAAAGGGGCATTCCCATGCCTTGTTTCACAAGTTTGGAAGCCCAAAATTCCCCCCAAAACACTCTTCAAGCCTCCAGATCTAAAATTCAAATTCAGATAAAAATCCCTTAGATCTTAGCTTTTCTGCAAAAGAGAAACCGGAAAAAAAACAACAAAAACTTCAGAAATCCAAAAAAAAATCACCGTTTCATTGGAAATTGTAGGTTAATTTTGATATTCTAGTTATCAATTCACTTCTCATAGTTCTCTCTTTAGTTACTGAAGTTTCAGAGATATTCTAGTTGATTTCGAGTGGTTTGTGGGTCCGGTCATTTTGTTTTTGGGTGTTTGTTGCTGCTGCTGGGTTTACACTCTGTCCGGTTTGTTTTAGTGCAATTTCTTTGTCAAAGCTTGAGTTTGCTGTTGATTTGGTTCTCGCTGACTGCTACTACTATACTACTTGTGCTGATTTCTCCTCAGTTGCCTTGTATTTCCATTTTCAGGTACACGTTTATGAACTCACTTTGATGTAGCTGTGAAGGGGAGTTGAAATGAAAATATTACCAGATTTATGCACATTTGAGAGTTATCTGTTGTCACAATTCAGTAGACGATTAGTTAAATAAGTATGATTGATGATAGTTAGTTGTTTTGTATTTGTATGAATAATAGACACATTTGTACTAAATTTGGACTATTTTGGAATTTTAAACCTTGGATTTGTTAATTCGTTTCAGAACAATAACATAGTATAATTAGTTTAGTAGTTAATGTTAGTTCAGCTTTGAAATCAGTAGTGATACAAGCATGAGATCAATAATTTAGTATAATGCAGTTCAATTATTGATACTAATATGCTTTAAAATCAGTGTGTATATATCCGTTTTTAATCTAGTCATTAGTCCTTAATGTAATTCAGTCGATTCATGTATGTAATAGGTTAGATCAGAAACAGATAAATAGATATTCTGTTATTTGGATAATTTCAGAACTGATCCTATCCTTGCAATTATGTTTTTAGATTGATAAACTTGGCAAAGAGTAAATAACCAAGAGTGCATATAGTTTGCAACTACATAGCTTTGTGGAATAGAATTTGGGCCTGGACTCACGGTAAATT
The DNA here is from genome assembly GCA_026770625.1 of Nicotiana glauca. Lineage (NCBI taxonomy): Eukaryota > Viridiplantae > Streptophyta > Magnoliopsida > Solanales > Solanaceae > Nicotiana > Nicotiana glauca. The sequence goes on from MU788843.1 coordinate 4,967, forward strand.
TGGGCTCCTTGGAAGCCCAAGTAGCACCATCCGTCTATTTGAAATTAATTGGGCTACTGGCCCAAAATCCCTTCAGCCTATTTTTGTAAGGCTCAGGCCAATTATGCAACAACGGGCCCAATTTGCATGGCACACGCCTGGACAGCTTCATGCATCAGAGCTGGGCCAAACCTTTAAGGCCCATAAAATTGCTATAAATAAAAAATTCTTTAAATTATATTAGGAATATGGGAAATTAATTCGCAAATGTAAATTTGGGTTTTAAATTAGGTGGCAGGTTCAAATTAAAAGGATCCTCCCTTTTGTTTGAATTAAGACTTGAATTTGAGGCTTGAATTTATAAATGTAAATTAATTAGCCCTTTTAGAGACAAATATTAAATAGAAATTCGTATTTGCTTTAGGTTGTCCTTTAATAAAAATGAGATGAGCCTCGCCAAACAAAACCCATAAATTACGGGTCCCTCATTAATTGTTTATATTAAAATACTTAAAATTCGGGGCGTGTCGTTTAGCGAATTTCACGGTCCTCCGCAAAGATAATAACCAGTTAGCTACTTTAGGCGTGCTTTTTAATAAATTTAACTTCTTAAATATGGGTGTGCATTTCATGCAATCCAAATCCAAATCCCAAAACGTTGAATAAGAATCTGGCGAGGATCCGGGTGCATTTCATGTGACGTGATCCAAAAACACGTTCTTAAACGACGTTCACTTTCTTAAAAATGACTAAAAGCGGCAAATCATTCTAACATTGCACTATAGGTTTTAACATGTATAAAAATCAGATTTTAGCCAAACATAGCAGTTGAGCGACCGTTCTAGAACCACGGAACTCGGGAGTGCCTAACCCTTTCTTCCGGGTTAACAGAATTCCTTACCCTGATTTCTGGTGCGCGACTGTAATACAGAGTCAAACCCTTTCCTCGATTCGGGATTCAAACCGGTGACTTGGGACACCATAAATATTCCAAGTGGCGACTCTGAATCTCTTAATAAACGACTCCCGTTTCGATTGTCCTTTAATTAGAAAAACTCCTTTTATTATACCCTTCACGGGGTGTGGTAAGCGAAAAAAGAGGTGTGACAGCTCTGGCGACTCTGCTGGGGATAAGAACCCAGAATTTCGGTTCAGGGTTCAAGAATTCGAGCTCAATTAAATTGTTTTATTTGGCTTTATATGATTTTTATACATGTTCCATGCTATACATGCTAAATGTTTTACCGCTTTGATATTTGTTGAGTTGTATATAAACTGTTACAAATCCCTTCCTCTCTCTGAGTCTTCTACATCATGGAGAAGGGTGCACTTTGTGTAGCTTCTCTTCTATTTAGAGTCTTTTCCCATTTAGAACGAGGTTTGGATAAGTTGCTAAGCCGGCAGAGCTTCTGTATCCCCGATACGCTGCCTCCCCCTCGGCCCGAGTTTTCCGCTCGGGTAAGACAGATCTAGACCAATAAACCTAGGGTTTAAACGTAGAAGAACAATAACCTCATGCCGGATCCCTAGTAGGACGCTTGTTTGCATCATGTGCATTAGACTTAGGGGACTCAACATAGGGGTTGGGTCCGTCTAGGACAGGAGACCTGAATTGAAATGACCAGCCTGATGCATCTTACGTCTACTTGCGCATTTATTTGCTCGGCTTTGCATGTTTATCGACTTGTATATAATGAGTAAAAATTGTGAAAAATAGCAGAGTTAGGACTAAATGAGGGTAATCATTTGTTTGAAAAAAACCCAATACCCAAATCATACCGAAATGCTACCAGATTTTTGTAAAATGAAAAAATGAAAAAACAAAAAATATTTGAAAAAGAAAATGGTTGTTCAAAATAGCTTTAATTTTGGCAAATCTGCCGAACTACGCTGGTTTGATTCTCACCGGATGTGAGATACGTAGGCAACCCTCATCGGGTCCAACCACCCCTTTTGTAAAAATAGCCAAAAATACCAAAATTTTAAGTCGGGTGACGCTATTCTTGTTGAAAATAAGCCAAATGTCCCCAAAAGGGCTCCGAAAGGCCATTTTTGCAAGAACAGCCACCTCGAGTCATTTTAAATGGTTTGCGGGCACAGCCTTAAAATCTTCTTCCCAGGAGTGCTGAGACGCTGTATCCACAAAACCAAGTCTTGATTTTTCTTAAACAAATATTTTTGTCTTTGTTCTCCCTAAACAAAGTTTTTTGCAAAAATAGCCATTTTCCCTTTAGTCATTAAAACCCCTCTAAATAAATGTGCAGGATAAAGTCAAACAACGTTGAAACCTTCTCAGTCCTAAGCGTGATGCCCCTAAAGCTCCATATGTGGTGGGACGACCTAGGAAACGGAAGCAGAGAAACTTTGGTCAAACTTTTGGGCGGCCTTGTTGGACTTATGAACATTAAGCCGAGGAAAGATATTGTTGAGTCACTAATACCATTCTGGGACCCAACCCGTAATGTCTTCTGATTTTTAGATTTTTAACTTACACCAACATTAGAAGAGATGGCAGTGTATGCAGGCCTCAACGGGAACCTCAAAGGTAGATATCCCTTAGCACCAAGACCAGTCACACTCCACAGATTCTTAGACTTGTTAAAGATCAGTCGGGACATCCAAGACCCGTATCTAGCAGAAGGATGTTGCACGTTGCACTTCCTATATCATCGGTATGTTAACCCAAAAGGCTTTGAAGAGCCCAACACCGGTCTGACGCATGCTGGGAACAAAGACAAATGGGAGGCCCGGCGAGGGTTAGCATTCAAGGTGGCTTTTCTAGGAGTTGTGGTTTGCCCAAGGAAATAAGGTCATATAGACCTCGGCCTAGTAGGAATGTTGGATGTGGCTACAAAGAAACCTACTAGCACGGTGGTTCCCTTGATCGTAGCAGAGATGTACCGAGCTTTAACCAAGTGTCGAGAGGGCGAGAAATTCTTTCAAGGATGTAATCTATTGTTACAAATGTGGATTCAGGAGCATCTATGTCACCGCACAGGATATATGAACTTTGGATTGACCGGGCTTAGTTGTATTAATGAATTTAAAACCCGGGTTACAGGCATTGAATTTCCCGAAGGTATTGAGGCCTGGTTGTCATGCTTAAGATCCTTGACCGCAGATAAAGTTAAGTGGGCTTATGGGTGGCTTCCTGCTACTGAAGCTGTGCACACGTCAGCAGAGGTCCCCTACATTCTTCTGATGGGTATTCGAAGCATACAGCCTTATGCGCATTACCGAGTTTTGCGACAATTCGGAAGATTCCAGACAATGCACAATGATGAAGACCTGAGTGGGCAAATTATTGAGTTGAGTCCAAAAGCCGCCTTCCCAGAAGGAAGAATCCGAAAGATATGGAATGAGTGCCGGTTCCTAGAACCTAAGACCATGGTACAAGACGGGCAAAGGGTGAAGTAGACCCCAAATATTTGACCTGGTTCGGCAAAAGTTTTCAGATTCCTGAGAGGCCCGCCAAGAGGCTACACATATAGCAATTCACTGATGGAGCCCAAGTCCAATGTGATTAGCTGGCTAAGGAGAAAGAATACCAGCCAAAATCGGGGCATTGGAGCAGCTAGTTCAGGATCTTCAATTTGAGAAAAGTGTACAAGCTGCGGCTGACGAAGGGGATAAAAAGAAATTGGCCCAGGAAAATGAAGTGCTCAAGGCCCAAATGCAACAAATGAAAATAGATGTCAGGAATCGAAAAAGAAGCTTGTCTGATGAAAGATTGATAAAGAGGTTAAATAAGCAAGTCTTGGATTGCCAGGAAGAATTGGAGAAATCTGAGAGGAACATGGCAAGACTTCAAGCACATTGGGCCAAGAAGACTGCGGACGAGCCCAGTTTGTACAATAATTGAAGAGAGACTATGAGGTAACCATTGCCAACATGAGGAGAAAAATGAATACTCTAGAAGAAAAGGCAGCCCCGCGAGACAATGAATTTCAGGTCGAGAGGGACCGACCGTTGCTATGAGTTGATCACCGAGATGCAAAGGGAAATAAAATTGCTACAAGACCTTCACCTCCAAGATTCCCAGGTGCTAGAAGCCCGCACTAAACAGATAAGCCGGCTTCTCAAAGAAAAGGGCCAAATCAGGGAAAGGATCCGAAACATTGCATACTATATTGTCAAGAGGTGCCAGGACGGTGAACGAATGGGTCGTACCACTTTCTTTGCGTTAGTGATGATATTTTTTCAACAGGTCATGAATGATTTGGAGCAATTGCAAAGGGGTCTTGCGCGCAGGCCCGCGGCGATGCCGAATGATGCCCCGCGGCGATGCCGAATGATGCCCCGCGGCGATGCCGAATGATGCCCCGCGGGCCCTAGGATTTGAAGCTTTGATGTACTCCTGGATTAGTCGAGTCTGTATTTTGGTTTTGAGTCTGTTTTGTACTTTCCTTTTTGAAAATGAAGAAAAAACAAATAGTCTAGTAGTTTTTGTAATCGCAGTTGTTATTAATGAAAATTTGAAAATTCCCCAAAATTGTTTCTTTATTTCTTGCATTTAATTTTGCACTTATTTGTAAGAACTACGCTTGGTCTGATTCATGCGGGGTCATGATACGTAGGCAATCTCCATAGGATTTGACTATTATCAAAAGCAAAAGGAAAGAAAAGAGGGGAAAAACAATGAAAAGGCAAAACGAAAAGAAAAGAGCGGAAAAATAAGAAAGAAAAGGAAAAATCGAGAAAAGGAGACAATAGGAACATGAGAAGACAAAGGCAAGAGTGAAAAGAGGAAACAAGAAAAAGAAAAACAAAGAAAGAGAAAGTTTACAATTAGAAATAGGGGAAAAGCCAGGATGACGCAAGCAGTTGAGCAAATGCATAATAGAAACCGTTAACTGACTAGGTGCATTCATACCCCAAATGTGCGGTTATCTATTTGTTAATGCCCTAACAGCTAATAACGTTGCTGTTGATGATGAGTCCAGGCAAGTGGTTAAGTTGACTGGCATTCTGGCAACCTACTCATACAACACCCGCTCTAAGGACACATAAAAAATGGTCAGCCAAGAGTTAGAAGTAAGCATTGTCGACTCGTCTAGGGAAGAAGAGGTAGTGGATGTCAACGCCATGAAAGAGGAGATGTATAAATTGAAGCAACAGATGGCCGAAATGTACCAGGCTTGGGCAAAGGGACACTCACTACCAGACTACCCTGCTAACCCTGCCTACATCCCACCATTAGCTCAGCCACAAGATCCCCCTGCAGTGAGTTCCTCTTCGGCCTACCCTACCTACCAGCAATATTACGCAACTACTTCCCAAACACCACCACCTCCACCACCCAAATAAATCCCATGCCCTCCACCTCCAACCACTCCTGTGTTTGTGGCTCCTCCACCCACCGCATTACAGAGATCTTCTAGTGAGCCCTTGTTCCAAACCCAGTAAAACCGCTATTACCCACCTGAACCCACCTTCAAACCTCCAGAACCATACTCCTACACTCCCCTTCTTGATATCTCAGCTGAAGAAGAGAAGCCTCCTAAAAACCCTGAGCAGGAGGAGATGATACGAAAGGTGAAAATCTTAGAGCAATCATTCAGAAATATGCAGGGTCTAGCAGGACAGGTGAGTGTGGCTTACAAGGACTTGTGCTTGTTTCCCGACGTCCAGTTGCCTGCGAGATTCAAGTTACCCAAGTTTGATCTGTATGATGGACATGGCGATCCAGTAGCCCATCTGAGGGGATTTTGCAGTAAGGTGAGAGGCGATGGGGGAAGGGATGAGTTATTAATGGCGTACTTCAGTCAAAGTCTCAGTGGTGCTGCTTTGGAATGGTACACGCGGCAAGATCATGCTCGATGGTACACCTAGGATGATTTGGCCCAAGTATTTGCATGCCACTTTCAATATAATCTCGAGATTGTCCTGGACCGTCTATCACTGACCAAAATTGAGAAGAAGCCATGCGAAAGCTTCATAGAGTACGGTTTTAGGTGGAGAGAATAGGACGCAAGAGTTGATCCTCTGATGAAGGAAAGCGAGATGGTTGATTACTTCCTGCAGGCTTTGGAGCCTACCTACTATGGTCATCTGGTGTCGGCAGTTGGGAAAACTTTTAATGAGGTAGTGAAAATGGGAAGCATGGTGGAAGAGGGTCTCAAGTCCAATAAAATTATGAGCTATTCGGCAATTAAAGCAACTACCCAGGCTATCCAAAGTGGCACTGGAGGGGAATTGGGAAAGAAGAAGAAGGAAGATGTTACAGTAGTGGAATCGAGAGCTTGGTCCAGGGGTCCATCACCATATTATCACCAACCACGCCCCCATCCCTAAACCTACCCACACACCTCATATGGCCCACTGCAACACTACTATCCACCTCCCGCCCCCCATTTCTCTGTCCACTATGCCCAAACATACCCTCAACCTCAGGCGCTATGGCGTGCACCCACCTATAAAATACCTACCATACTCAAAATACCTACCCCCCTCCGAGAGCCTATAGAAACCCTACTGGACCCGGTTTTCGACACAACCCTATTTCTAAAAATGATAGGCTGCAGAAGAAGAAGACTTTCACTCTGTTGGGAGAGTCTTACACCAACTTATACCACAGATTGAGACAATTGGGCATGTTAAGTCCGATTGAACACAAAGTGCCAAATCCTCCCCCAAGGAACCAAGACCACTCGGTGAGTTGCGAGTACTGCTCGGGTGCCCCGGGGCATGATACAGAGAAATGCTGGCATTTGAAAACGGCCATCCAGGAGCTCATTGATACCCACCGAATTGAGGTGCAGGCTCTAGAGAGGCCTAACATCACTCAGAATCCATTGCCAACCCATCATGAGACTCATATGATTGAGTTAGTGCAAAAGGGAGAGTATAAGAAGCCTTCACAAACCGTAATGATGATCGGGGCCAGTGCGGATAGGTCAAATAAGAAACCAATAAGTGGGAGAGAATTGATCAAGGTAGAAGAGACAGTTAGAGAACCAGTGGTGATGCTAAAGAAGGAGCCTTTGAGCAGCGGCGTAGTAAAACAAGATCCAATTAAAGTGGTGGTGCCGGGAGCAGTTGTCAAGCCCGTTGTGATCGTGAAATGGGCTCACACAGAGCCGGTTATTATCAAGCCAATGACTCATCCACCAATAGTCTGTGAAAAGGCCATCCCATGGAACTACGGCCGAGTGACTGTGACGTACAAAGGGAAGGAAGTTAAAGAAGAAGTTTGTGAAACCCATGGGCTTACTCGTTTAGAGAGATTCTTCTCCCCTGAGGAACTGACAAATGCTAAAGCAGCCAAAGATAATCCAGCACCAGTAAAAAGGGCCGTAACTGAAGAAGAAGCAGAAGAATTCTTGAAAAAGATGAAGGCACAAGATTATTCCATTGTAGAATAGTTAAGAAAGACTCCGGCACAGATCTCATTGCTATCTTAATTGATCCATTAAGACGAGCACCGCCCGGCATTGATGAAGATTCTGAATGAAGCCTATGTTCCTGATAAGATCTCTTTGAATCATCTGGAGAAAATAGCAAATAAGATTTTCGAGGTCAACAGGATTACATTTTTTAATGATGAGCTGCCTTTGGAGGGCACTGAGCATAATAGAGCGCTCTACCTCATGGTGAAATGTGAAGACTCAGTGGTCACCCCGGTGCTGATTGACAACGGGTCCAGTGCAAACATCTGCCCTCTCTCCACCCTGGAAAAGTTAAAAGTGGACACTGAGAGGATCCACAAGAATAGTATTTGCGTGCCGGGATTTGATGGAGGAGGAAAGGACACAGTCGGGGACATTGTGTTGGAATTGACGATAGGACCAGTTGAATTTACTATGGAGTTCCAGGTGCTCCACGTGGCTATTTCTTACAATTTCTTGTTAGGCCGACCTTGGATTCATGCAGCAAAAGCAGTGCCGTCTACCTTGCATCAGATGGTCAAATTCGAGTGGGACCGGCAGGAAATTGTGGTGCATGGGGAAGACAGTTCGTGTAATGCCATTATGCCTTTCGACGAAGCTGAGGATGACAAAGGTCCATGGGTTTACCAATTCTTGGATACAGTATCAGTTGCAAAGATCCCGGAAGGAGAGTGTATTCCTGTGCTCAGGGTAGCTGCTGCATCTGTTATGATAGCTTCGGAAATGATAAAGAATGGATTCTTACCTAGAAAGGGCTTGGGTGCTTCCTTGCAAGGCATCACACAACTAGTATCTCTTCCGGGAAACCTGGATACTTTTGGTTTAGGCTTCAAGCCCATGGCTGCTGACATAAGGCGAGCTAAAAAGATGAAAAAGAGAGCATGGACCCTTCCAAAACCCATTCCCCGCCTTTCCCGTTCCTTTTTCCGGCCTAGTATTAAGAGGCGTCCAGCAACAGTAATGCCTAATTCTGTTGTGGTGGAACCCGACAAGGAGCTGATTGAGAGGTTTGAGAAGCTGTTTGACGAGGTGAATGTGGTGGAGGCAGGAGAAGGTCCGAGCAAGGAAGATGTGCAGTTCGTGGGGCCCCATGCAAAGCTTAATAATTGGGAAGCTACTCCTCTTCCTACCTGGAGGGAGTCTTGGTAGTTAGTTTTGATTTTCCTTTCAGTTTAATCCATTTGAAATTAATTGGGCTACTAGCCCAAAATCCCTTCAGCCTGTTTTTGTAAGGCTCAGGCCAATTATCCAACAACAGGCCCAATTTGCATGGCACAGGGTCCACGCCTAGATAGCTTCATGCATCAGAGCTGGGCCAAACCTTTAAGGCCCATAAAATTTCTATAAGTCAAAAATTCTTTAAATTATATTACAAATATGGGGAATTAACTCACAAATGTAAATTTGGGTTTTAAATTAGGTGGCAGGTTCAAATTAAAAGGATCCTCCCTTTTGTTTGAATTCGGACTTGAATTTGAGGCTTGAATTTATAAATGTAAATTAATTAGCCCTTTTAGAGACAAATATTAAATAGAAATTCGTAGTTGCTTTAGGTTGGCCTTTAATAAAAATGAGATGAGCCTCGCCAAACAAAACCCATAAATTACGGGGCCCTCATTAATTGTTTATATTAAAATACTTAGAATTCGAGGCGTGCCGTTTAGTGAATTTCACGGCCCTCCGCAAAGATAATAACCCGTTAGCTACTTTAGGCGTTCTTTTTAATAAATTTACCTTCTTAAATACAGGTGTGCATTTCATGCAACCCAAATCCAAATCCCAAAACGTTGAATAATAATGTGCCGAGGATCCGGTTGCATTTCATGTGACGTGATCCAAAAACAAGTTCTGAAACGACGTTCACTTTCTTAAAAATGACTAAAAGCGGTAAATCATTCTAAAATTGCACTATAGGTTTTAACACGTATAAAAATCAGATTTTAGCCAAACATAGCAGTTGAGTGACCGTGCTAGAGCCACGAAACTCGGGAGTGCCTAACCCCTTATCCCGGGTTAACAGCATTCCTTACCCGGATTTTTGGTGCGCGACTGTAATACAGAGTCAAACCCTTTACTCGATTCGGAATTCAAACCGGTGACTTGGGACACCACAAATATTCCAAGTGGCGACTTTGAATCACTTAATAAATGACTCTCGTTTCGATTGTCCTTTAATTGGAAAAGTTCCTTTTATTATACCCTTCACGGGGAGTGGTAAGCGAAAAAGGAGGTGTGACAGAACGTATGCAACAATACGCGGTAAAGGTCCAGAATGTATTGGCATGATTTTGGGAGTGGTCAATTACTTATATCTCGGGGGAGGATAACACAGAAGAAGATGCATTGGATAACTTGGTCTCATCGATAGAATTCAAGGGATCAGAATTAGGGTTGGTAGTACAACTGATAAATTTTATCATGGATACAGATGGTTACTATGAGGTGAATTTGACTAGTTTGGTCTGGGGCTGGATAAATGAAATAATTGACTATCTCAAGTACATGAATTTGCCTGAAGACCCCAAAGCATCACGGGTGTTACACGCTAAAGCTGTACATATAGCTTCAAAAAAGGCCAATTGTATAGAAAATCCTTCTAAGGCCCGCTGGCCCTGTGCTTAGGAGCCTCAGAAGCTAATTATGTCATAAGAGAGGTCTATAAAGGGATATACGGCAACTACTCAGATGCAGATTCTTTGGTGCTGAAATTAGTTCGGGAAAGATATTACAACCCTCACATGGAAAAATATGCTAATGACTTCGTACAAAAATGTGATAAGTGCTAATGCTACACATTATTAGTACATCAACCGACATAACCCTTATATTCGGTCCTGTCCCCATGGCCATTTATGAAATTAAGTACGGACATCCTCGGACCGCTGCCACCGGCTCTTGGAAAAGTAAGGTTTCTTTTAATTCTGACTGACTATTTTTCTAAATGGGTGGAAGAAAGTCCTTATTAGAAGATCGAAGAACGCAAAATGGTCGACTTCCTGCGGGAGAATATAATTTGCAAGTTCGAAATACCAAAAAAGACAGCATGCAACAATGGGCCACAGTTTATCGGTGCAAAAATTACAAAGTTTCTTGAAGATTTGAAGATAAAAAGGATCACCTCTTCACCTTGTCATACGAGCGCAAACGGTGAAGCAGGGTCAACAAACAAAGTGATTATTCAAAACCTCATGAAAAGGTTGGAGGCGACAAAAGGCAATTGGCCCAAAGAATTACCCAGAATTTTATGGGCCTACCGAATAATGACCAAGTCGAGCACAAGAGAGACTCATTTTTCTCTTGTGTACAGCGCATGAGCTCTAATCCTGGTGGTTGTAGGGAAACTTACCTTGATCCAAGAAGATGTGTAATCCAACAACAAAGCAATGTTAATTAACTGTGAGCTACTCGAGAAACGAAGAGACTTGGCACATGTAAGAATGGCAGCTCAAAAGCAGAGAATGGAGCGATATTATAATCGAAGAGCCAATTCCCATTATTTCAAAGTAAGAGATTTGGTCCTGAGGAAAGTAACTCAAAATACCCGGGAGCTCAACGCGGGAAAGCTGGGGCTGGGTCCAATGTAGGAAGGTCCCTATCGGATTTCGGCTATCTCTAGGAAAGGTTCGTACGAGTTAGAGAACCTGAATAAAGATAAGTTGCCTAGCAACTAGAATGTGGCATACCTCAAAAGATATTATTGGTGAAGAACATTATCTGAGCGGAAAGTAGGCGCTGCACTTTTTTTTCTTTCGTTCAGTTTTTATTTTGATTGGGTTTTTCTGGCAAGGTTTTTAATGAGGCAGCGATAGAAAGCACACTGCAAAGATAACAACAATAAGACCTTCGATAGAAAGATAAACAAACAAGATTCCACTCGGGATGGTTAGATAATCTTTGTCTCTATAAAAAATTCCCACTAGGAAATTAAGTTTGCTATCAGACAAAGGTTAGCCGACTGTTCATGTGAACAAACCATTAGATGATTGTTGGATAGTCTTTTGCTCGATAGCATGGTTTTGTAAGGGGAATAAGGTGTTTTGCAGAGTTAAGGATTATCTAGCAATTCATTGGTGGGATCTTTGAATACAGCAACACTAACTGCCACGTCGACTAAGAAACAAAAATTTGAAAACATAAATGTATCATCGGGACCGGGGCTGCACAACCAGCCCATAGTAATAAGTTGTACAAGATAGCCACAAGTAATGTCAAATTATGTTTAGCATAACAAATGCTTTTGTAATTTTGAAAATAGAAGGAATTAAATGAAATGAAATCTTTTGTTTTTAACTTGTTTTTTGTCTGAACGATGAACTAACTTTGTTATTTGAATGTTTAACAAGTACTTCAAATTCTAATACCATAATGAACAGGAGGCATCCTCTTCAAGAGTACCATAAACATAAGAGGGCCCTTTTTATGAAATCCCTCACGTTAAAGGGTTGGTTTTGGAAGAATTTATGAGGGCAAAATGCACCCGAAGACGTATAAAAAAGGACGTCAAATAGTTATAGAAACCCTCATGTAAAAGGGATAATTCTCGGAACCAAAGTACTTTAAAGAGAGTGCATATGAGACTACACATGGCAAAGCGCGAAATGAAAACAGGCATAGAATTCTTAAGCAAATGCAAAGGTTAAATACTTGCATGGATATTCAAATGAAAGTAAGACCCAAAGAGTAATTGAGCAAAAGACATGTATTTATTTACAAAATCGTACCAAAAATAGCAAAGATACAAGAATGGAAAAAATAAAAGAAAAGCTAATCAATAGCATCTCCATGACCAGGAGGAAGAGAAGTGTCCGCGTCCTCGGAAGAAGCAGATGGATCCACCGATGGCTCGACATTTTTCCCAATTTGGTCTTCAACATCATCGCCCTCCAATTCCTCTTCATTTCTCACAAACTCGGAATTGGAACAGAAGGGTCAGAAACATCAGACTGAACTGGGAGCCCATTTTTAGCAACTAACTCAAGCTCACGGGCCTTAGCAATTTCGGTGTCAAAATCAATAATACCTGCTTTGGCCTCTTCCAAAGTTTTTCGCTCATGCTATATATGACCTAAGTTTTCTTAACAACGAGGGAAGCCGCTCAGCGCTTGAGTTGTTCTTTGAGTTGGGATACCTCGGCAGAAAGGCTTTCCGAGGTAGACCTAACATATTTGAGGCTAACATCAATGTCCCAGATAATCGAACTAAAAAGACTATTATGCTTGATAGTTTTCCTGTACTTCTCTTCCAACTAGGCTTATTTTCCCCCACAACAGAAAGCTCTTTGATGTTGGAGTTTAAGGCTGGTTCTAAGTCAATCACTTTTTCAGCAGTGGCAACCTCGCGCTCGCTTATAGCAAGAATGACATCATGGACTTCAGCCTATTTGGCCTTGTCCTCATCAAATCTAACCCTTAGTGGGACAATTTCTTGGCTAAGGGTTACCACCTCTTGCTCGCTTTGATGCAAATGAGCCTCCCATGCAACAACCTCAACAACTTTGGCTTCCAATTCCGAGAGGCGAAAAATACTTTGCTCCTACTTTGCCAAAAGTTGATCCCGAGCAGAAGAAAGTTCTTCTTTGTCACGAATCATCCTCTGAAGTTACTCGGAAGTAAGAAAGTTGGCTTGCAAAACAAGAAAGGTAAAACTTAGAATACACAAAAGCAGAGGAAATAACAAAGGAGGAATGGAATGTATTGGTATGGCATTATGCATGGCATTGTTCAATAGACACTCTCTCGAGAGTGCCCGAACCTTTTCCCAATATTTATTTGAAGACAATGGCTTCAAATAGTTATCAAACTCCACCTACGGAGAAAGCAATATGCACCCAGTAGAGACCGAAAGAGTAACATTCATCCTTCTTTGTAGATCTTTAGAAGGGGCAGCATAATTTTGCCCCAAATTCCCATGAATTAGGGACTGGGGAAGAGGAACATCCTATTCATAGTCGTATGCAGCCCGTGAAGATTATGTAGCAATTGCTGGTGGAAGAATTGATAAAGATGGAAGTGATGTAGCAGTTATTGGTGATGGTGAAGAGGGAGATGAAGCTGACAGAGTCGAAGGGTGAGAAATAGCTGCATCAAATAGGAAAGCCTTATTTTTGGTCAATAGTCTTTGCCCTCTTATTGGTTGCTTGTTCTCCGCGGGGGACTCCGCGGTAAAAAATTTGTGCCCCAAGCAGTTCGGAGATACCTGTTCGTGTAATTTCCTCCTGAAGCAGCCTTGCTATATCAGCATGACCAACCAAGACATCCTCCTCGGGGATAGCAACAGAGCCCATGGGTAGACCTAATTTCATGAACAAATCAGAAAGGTTTAACCAAGTTCTCCGCATAAAAATAGAAGCAAAGTAAGTCTAAATTACCACGATTTTGGCCTTCCACCCGTATTTAAGGGCCAGTCAACAAACGAGTTTCAGGCATCGTAACATCTAAGATCTTTTGAACCCACCAGTTTAATCCTTCCACCACCAGTGGGATCCATCAACTTGTTGGAATATGCAAAGGGTGAAAAGTAAATATGGCCATAAAGGAATACTTAGTAAAAGAAAAATATTAACTGAAGAACTTACGAGTTCGGTTCCATGTGGCCCAAAATTATAAAGCCATTGTCAGAATGATATTATCAGGGTCAAATGCAATGAACCTTTACATCCAACCATAGTCGTTATCGTCATCAATGCTGGTCAATAGATCATGGTGGCCACGTTTGCAGAGGTTTATCATTGGAGAGTAGATATTCATTATATGAGCTGAGGTTAGATCCTCTCCAGTCTTCTGGCACAAATGGAAAAGGCAAGCGACCGTCTGATAACTAGGGATTATGATGAATTTTACACTCTTTCTTGCTTGAGTTTTGATTAGAAATATGTACAAAATAGTCCCATAGGCTCACAAGTTGTGCTTGATTGCAGGTTTGATAATCAAGGTGATAAGGTGTCAAAAAAAAGCTAAAAAAGGATTGAAACTTACACAAATACCAAGACAAAACCATGCTCATTCAAACAAGGCCAGTGCGGCCGCACACCATTCTATGCGGTCTGCAAAGATGAAGTTTAGAGAGTATTCTTTTCAGGCAACCAGGCAATGCGACCGCAATGGATTTTGTGCAATCTGTATTGGTTTCATTGCGGCCGAACTCGGCTTTGTGCATCTGCATTGTCCAAGATCAGAGAGTTGCTAGATTGGAGGATGAAGCCCAATGCAATCCGTTGTCCATTTTATGCGGACCGCAATAGAAGCCACCGCGGCTGCGGTGCATTTTGTGCGGTCCGCGGTGGCCAACGTGAGAGAGTAGATTAGTCAAGCCAACAGCCTTAGTGCGGCTGCACTCGATTTTGTGCGGTTCGCACTGGCCCCGCCGGGGTATTTTTGTCTAAAATTTTCAGCCTAGTATAAATAGTTTCTTTTCCCATTTTTAGGTCATTAGATAGTTTTTGGTACAGAGCTGCGCTCGTGAACACTTCTCTTTTACCATTTTGAGTAATTTTAGCTTAATTTCACCATTGAATCTTCAAGTTTTATATAGTAATTAATTATTATAGGTTTTTCTTCATCTATTTATTTGTTTTCTTCTACAATTATGAGTAGCTAGGCCCATTAGCTAGGGTTATGACTCAACCCTAGTGTGGGTAATTGATGGGTCTTGTGTTTTGATACTTGATTGTCTATGGGTGTTTGGTAGTTTGGCTAATTTAGGGTTTTAATATTGAATTAGGGGTTACAAACACTAGTTTATGCCTAGTAGACTTTGGCTCTTCTTGAGAAAGAGAGCCTAAGTCCATGAAATTGGCCCAACAAGGAATTGGGGTATATTCAAGAGATTGATAGCCCCAATTAAAGGGTTAAATCTAGAGATAGTAATACTCGACTTGAACCTCAATTGATTGGACAAATTTGCATACTCAATTGTTCTAGAAAAAGTCAATTCGGGCAAAATCACTCGAACTACCGAGAGTTATAGAGTGAGTAGAATCTTGCAATGGTTATATCATACTCCCCAAGTACGACAATATAGCCTTAGACTCGAGAATAACAACTCTCAATAATTTAATCTTAGCTTTAATTAGTCTAATTTAGCATCATAGTAGTATAAAATTAGAAGTAAAAAATCAAAACCAACAATGTTTAGAAGTGCAACTAGGAACAAATACACAACTCCAATTCAGATAGAAACTTAACTCCAATATCTAGCTCCCAGTGGAAATC
The DNA here is from genome assembly GCA_026770625.1 of Nicotiana glauca. NCBI lineage: Eukaryota > Viridiplantae > Streptophyta > Magnoliopsida > Solanales > Solanaceae > Nicotiana > Nicotiana glauca. The sequence goes on from MU788843.1 coordinate 20,544, forward strand.
GATCCCGACCTTCTCGGGTAAAAGCTGCTTTGACCACTCTTGCTACTTCATAGTAGTGCAGGGTTGGCTTCGATCACTTTTTGGTGCCATTGCCGGGGAGCTAACGGTTTTGGCTATCTATCTAAATAGTTTTATTTATTATTCTTCTTTCGTTTTGTGTTACTAATTTGTGTGTGTCACAACTTCAGGTACAAAATGGCACCAAACAACAATGACCCTCTTGGAAATATGATTACGGGGGAGGATTTAGATGATGTCGGAGATGATAAGGTGCCTCTTGTACCTCAAACTCAACGTTGAGGCCGCCGGGACAATGCTAATGAAAATATTCCAAACCCTCCTCCGCCACCTCTAAGAGTGGCTCCTCGAGTGCTTCCAAACCAAGGCTATAAAAATGCAATTGTCCCACCCGGGATCCGGGCAGGAAATTTTCAAATTATCAATGTGATGCTGACATTGCTGGAGCAGCATGGGTATTTCACGGGCGCCGCCAATTGAAATACTTACAAACATCTCAAGGTTTCGTGGATACCTTTTGGGGGAGCAAGCAAACAAATGAGTCCGAGGATGCACTTTGATTGAGACTCTTCCCATTCTCACTTAGAGGGAAGGCATTTGATTGGCTTGAATGACTTCCCAACCATTCCATCACTACTTGGGATGGGTTAGTGGACAAATTCATTGCAAATTTCTTCTCACTGGGGCATAGGGTAGCATTGCGGGATGAGATCTTAGCTTTCAAGCAGGAGCCCACCGAACCATTGCATGAGATTTGGGAGAGATATAGAACCATGGTGAAGGAATGCCCCAACAATGATATAACTGAGAATATGTTGCAACACTTTCTACCAGGGCATCAACACAACAAATCAATGCATAGTGAACCAACTTTATGAGGGTAATTTCATGAAGACAACTTATGAGGAAGCTTGTGACATTCTTAACGAGATGGCTAACACGTCCTCCGCTTGGCAAAGTAGAGCAAATGTACCCCAGGGTGACCCCACATTCACTCATTTGCACAAAGAATTACATGATCATGGGCTGGGCTGAAAACAACCATGAACCAACTAGAAAAGGCACAGTTGCAACAAGTTCAAAATTCTCGCCAAGTGAATGCCATGGAGGGTGTTAACATGCTAGTGAACAGAAAAAGATAAAGAGGTCAACAGATCAAGGGAGTTCGGATCAATTTGACAATGATTGTGGTGGATTCCAAGATGATGGTTATGATGGGCAGAATGAAGAGGTACAATAGGTGAACAATTATCAAGGCCAAAGGGGAAATTCTTCCAACCAACAACAATGGAGACCCCAAGGCAATTGGGGAAATCAACAACAAGGAAATAGTAATTGGGGGAAGAACAACCAAAATTCCAATTGGGGCAATCAGAACAATAATCAAAACAATTAGGGTAATTGGAATGGAAACAACAACAACTGGGGTGGTAACAATAATCAAGGTGGATGGAACAATAGAAATCAAGGAAATCGAGGGCAAGGCTTTCAAAGACCCCTAATGTACCAATAATTGAACAATCCACCCCCATTTCCATCCCAAGGGCCTAGTTATTCCAACAATGACTTGGGGAGAATTGAAATGATGTTCGAACATATGATGAAAAAGAGTGTGGATTCCGATGCTCAGTTGTCTTCCCACAATACTTTCATTAGAAATTTGGAGGTTCAATTAGGCCAAATTTCATGATCCTTGAATACTCGCCCTAAGGGGGCTCTACCAAGTGATACCGTAGTCAACCCGAAGGGTGGGAACAATCATGTTATGGCGGTAGCCACAAGGAGTGAACAAGGCGGTGATGTGAATGCCTCCAAACAAAAGAAAATTTTGAGTGATGAAGTTGAGTTGCAAGAAGAAGAAGTTCCTTTGGTGGTTGAAAATGTGATTGATGAAAATTTGAAAAAAGAAGTGAGGATTGATATTCAAGATGCTGAGGTGGAAACTTAGAACAATGTGAACCCATCTAGGGAACACGTAATAGACATGCCGGAGCCGGTTGTGCCTAAAGCCAAGGCTCCTTTGCCAACGCCAGCTCCACCTTATCCTTAAAGGCTTGTGAATAGAAAAATGAGAATCAGTTTAAAAAGTTCATTGACATGATGAATAGCTTATCCATTAATGTACCTTTGTTGGAGGCTCTAGAACAAATGACAGGCTATGCTAAATTCATGAAGGACTTGGTGACAAAGAAGCGATCCATGGATTGTGAAACTATAAAGATGTCCCACCAAGTTAGTGCAATTGTGCACTCAATGTCCACGAAGCTAAAAGATCCCGATGCTTTCACCATTCCTTGCATCATTAGGAGTGCAGACTTTGCTAAGGCTCTATGTGATTTAAGGGCAAGTATCAACTTGATGCCCTACCCAGTTTTTAAGACTTTAGGTATTGGGCAACCGAGGCCGACTTCCATGAGATTGCAAATGGCGGATAGGACTATGAAGAGACTATTGGGTATTAGTGATGATGTTCTTGTTCGTGTGGACAAATTTATCTTGCCAGCTAATTTTGTGATCTTGGATTATGAGGTAGATTATGAAGTTCTAATCATATTGGGGAGACCTTTCCTAGCTACGAGAAATGCATTAGTTGATGTGGAAGCAGGAGAATTCACCTTTCGGGTGGGTGATGAGAAAGTGGATTTTCATGTGTGCAAGTCAATGAAGCATCCCAACAGTTCTGAGGTGTGCTCTTTTTTGGATCTTGTTACAGTAGTGATAGTTGATGATACTAGTGCAGTGATCAATGTGGAGGACCCTCTAGAGGCTGTATTGTTGAATCTTGATGTCAATGATGATGAGGGCCGAGTGGAGTGCGTGAGTGCTTTACATGGGATGTGCTTTTACTCTTATGAGCCTAGGAAACTATCTTTGGACCTTGAGAATAGTAAGACTCCACCAACAAAACCTTCAATTGAGGAGCCTCCGGTGTTGGATTTGAAGCGGTTGCCTCCATACCTCAAGTATGAATTCTTATGCCCTAGTTCAACTTTGCCAATTATTCTTTCCTCTTGTCTTACTAACATGAATGTTGATACTACATTGGCGGTGCTTCGAAAGCAGAAGAAGGCAATTGGATGGACTTTAGCTGATATTCGGGGGATAAGCCCCGCTTTTTGTATGCACAAGATTATTCTGGAAGATGATGCAAAGCCCTCCTTGGAACATCAAATGAGGTTGAATGAAGCAATTCAATAAGTTGTGAAGGAGGTGATCAAGTGGTTGGATGCCGGGGTTGTGTACCCCATTTCTGATAGTTCTTGGACTTCGCCAGTGCAATGTGTACCGAAGAAGAGTGGCATGACCGTGGTTACAAATTCGCAATATGAGTTGATTCCTACCAGAACATTCACCAGTTGCAGGGTATGCATGGACTACCACAAGTTGAACAAAGTGACCTACAAGGATCACTTTCCATTGCCTTTTCTTGATCAAATATTATACCGACTTGCTGGACGTGCCTTCTACTATTTCTTGGATGGATATTCTAGTTACAACCAAATCTTGATTGCTCCGAAAGATCAGGAGAAGACCACATTCACTTGTCCATATGGAACCTTTGCCTTTTCTAGGATGCCTTTTGGGTTGTGTAATGCACCGGATATATTTCAATGGTGTATGATGGCCATTTTCACCAATATGGTGGAAGATATTTTGGAGGTATTCATGGACGACTTTAGTGTTGTGGGTGATTCATTTGATGCATGTTTGCAATATCTGGATAGAGTGTTGGCCCATGTGAAGAAATCAATCTTGTTCTTAATTGGGAGAAATACCACTTCGTGGTGGAATAGGGCATAGTTCTTGGGCATAAAATTTTAAAGTATGGTATTGAGGAAGACAAAACAAAAATTGATATGATTTCAAGGCTCCCTCCCCTACCTCTGTCAAGGGAGTTAGAAGTTTTCTTGGGCATACGGTGTTCTACTGGAGATTTATCAAAGACTTTTCGAAGGAAGTGAACCCCTTATGCAAGTTATTGGAAAAGGATGCCAAGTTTGTGTTTGATGAGAGATGTATGAAATCATTTGAACTTCTGAAGCACAAGTTGACCACCACTCCTATCATTACTGCACCTAATTGGAGCTTGCCCTTTGAGCTCATGTGTGATGCGAGCGATGTTACGGTTGGGGCAGTTTTGGGTCAAAGAGTGAACAAAATGTTTCATCTGGTGTACTATGCGAGCAAGACAATGAATGATGCTCAAGTGAACTACACGGTGATCGAGAAAGAACTTTTAGCTATAGTATTTGCAATAGAGAAATTTTGACCATATCTTATGGGTGCCAAGTTCATAGTCCATACCGATCATGCCGCACTCAGGCACTTGATGACGAAGAAGGATTCCAAAGCTAGACTGATGAGATGGGTCTTGTTACTTCAAGAGTTTCATTTGGAGATTATGGACCGAAAGGGTAGTGAAAACCAAGTGTCAGACCACTTGTCCTGCTTGGAGGAGGAGGGGAGGCCTCGAGATGGCCTAGAGATCAATGATTCATTTCCCGACGAATAACTCCTTTCGGTGTCGGTGAATAGTATGCCACGGTTTGTGGATGCTGATAATTTCCTTGTGATCGGTATAATCCCGTGTGAGCTCTCTTCTAACCAAAGGAAGAAGCTCAAATGGGATAATTTGGATTTCTATTGGGATGAGCCATACTTGTTCAAGATTTGCATGAATGGTGTGATCCGAAGGTATGTCCCGGCGGAAGAGTAATTGAGTATCTTAGAGGCTTGTCATTCCTCCCCCCATGGTGGCCATCATGGCGGGGCGAGGACGGCTTCCAAAGTTCTTAGTTGTGGGTTTTATTGGCCTACTTTGTACAAAGATTCTAGTGAACTTGTGAAGAGGTGTGACGAATGCCAGTGAGCGGGGGGAATTTTGAAGAAAGATGAGATGCCTCTCAATACCATTCTTGAAGTTGATATCTTTGATGTATGGGGCATTGATTTTATGGGCCCGTTTGTTATCTCGTGTGGGAACACATACATTCTTGTGGTGGTTGACTATGTTTCAAAGTGGGTTGAAGCCGTGGCTTTACCCAACAATGAGGCCCAGAGTATTGTTGCGTTTATCAAGAAGAGCAGTTTTACAAGGTTTGGCACTCCTCATGCAATCATAAGTGATGGGGGCTCCTATTTTTGTAATAGAGCTTTTGACACTTTGCTTGCAAAGTATGGTGTCATCCACAAAGTTTCTACTCGCTATCATCCTCAAGCGAGTGGCCAAATTGAGGTTTCAAATAGGGAAATCAAAAGTATATTGTCAAAAATGGTCAATGCAAGGAGGATTGATTGGTCAAAGAAGTTGGATGATGCTCTATGGGCTTATAAGACTGCTTACAAGACTCCAATTGTTATGTCTTCGTATTGGTTGGTGTTTGGTAAATCTTGCCATCTACCGGTTGAGTTATAGCACAAGGCCATGTGGACTTTGAGGAAGCTACATCTTGAATGGGATGTGGCAGCAAATCTTCGAGTGGAGCAACTTAATGAACTTGATGAATTCCAATTCCATGCCTACTCCAGTTCGTCCTTGTACAAGGACAAGATGAAGTACCTTCATGATAAATATGCTCGTGGCAAGGAGTTCAAAGTGGATGATTTGGTTCTCTTGTTCAACTCTCGATTACATCTGTTTCCGGGAAAGCTTAAGTCAAAATGGAGTGGACCTTTTAAAGTGGTGTTTGTGAATCCATTTGGTGCACTTGACAGTTAATCATTACTTGGGCAAGATTGATGACAGCCACGTGGTGGCACTCCTCCATCTAAAGTGATTTTATGGTAACCTGCATCGTGTCGCGACGTTAAATTAGGTGCTTCTTGGGAGGCAACCCATGTGTTTTTCTTTGATTCTCATTGTAGTGTAGGATTTATTTTTGGATTGACTGGTTGTGAGATGTTGTAGGATTGTATTGATGTAGTGAAGGAAAAAGTTGGAAAATGACCACTCTCTGAAGTTGTCAATGTAGACCGCACTCCTTTTGTGCGGCTGTAAAGACCTTTGTGCTGGGGCAAGAAATCAATACGGACCGCACTGGTTATCTGACAAAAGTCGGGGTACTCTATAGTTTACCACCGCATCCGTATTGCATTTTGTGCGGTTCGCAGTTGTTCACTGCATCCGCATTGCATTTTGTGCAGTCCGTGGTGGTCCACTGCGGCTACATTGCATTCTGTGTGGTCCGCAATGGTTATTTTGTCAGTGCCCTTTGGTTTCGAGCACCACGGACCGCAATGCCTTTTTGTGCGGTCCGCGGTGGGTAGGTAAGTGGGGCCCTAGGACCATATTCTATGAATAGGGCTTGAGGCCCTCAATTTGAACTTTTCGATCCCTATACTCTCAGATCATAAAAAATTACTGTTGATCTCCCTCACCTGCACGAAATTAACTGCTCAAGTTCATTACTCAGCATTTCATCTCATCTCTGGTAACATTAGATTCTTTTGAGTTGTTTAATTTATTTACTTTCTTTGAATTTTTATTTTTTTCTTAGTTCTTCTCTTTTCCCTGTTCATATTTCTTTCAATTTTGTAGCGTAGGTTAGTTAATTTTTGTTACAGTAGGTTTTGGTAGTTAAATCACTGAACCAACACTTAGGGACTCATCAATATGTGTAAAATTGAACTAAAATTGAACAAATCATGAACCCTAGGTTGGTGTTACTGGCTCACATCAAAAAGGGCACCACAATCACCAAAGTGCGAAACTTGACAGCCAAATTTGATGGCAAGATAATAAATGACTATTTGGGTTTTCTGGAGGAGGATGAGTCACTATACTTAGAGGAGATGAAGTTGGGTGAAGAAGCCCGTCCGTGGTTGGCAGAGTACTTGGCAATCCCAGGTACCACTCCCGAGTGGTTGATTGCGGGGGTGAAGATATTGAGGAGGACATTGAACTTTAAGGCCAATGGGTGGGAGACATTCTTGTGCAGCAGACTAGACCCTATCATCAACGATAACTCACTCCCTCTTCCCCGACCTATATTGGTAGCATCAATTATGGTGAGTAGGTGTGTTCATAAAAACCAAAAAAACTGAACCAAACTGAAAACCAAACGAAACCGACCAAAAAACCGATAGTTTTTTGGTTTGGTTTGGTTTTGGTTTTGAATTTTAAAAACTGATCAAATTTGGTTTGGTTATGGTTTTAATAAAAAAAACCAAAAAAATACGAACCAAACCGACTATAGGAGTAGCTATTTGAAATTCATTATTACACTTATATATATGTATATTTTTATACAAAGCTTCAAAAATTTTATGGTAAATGTTCATAGTTTGCACTTTTAGTATAGTTCTTTACCTTTACATTCTAATTTGATTGGTAGTTTTCTTTTGTTAAGTGTAAGAATCCGTTTTGTGTTAAAAATAATATATTTTTAATTGAGTCCTTAAATTATTCATCACTATTTAATTCAATTATCATCAATATATCTTGGTAAATAATAGATTTCTCAAAGGAAAATTGATTTGATAGTGTTACGTTGAAAATATGGTCGCTAGAATATGTCTTTGGTAGTGTATGTCATACATTTAAGAAAAAACCGACAAATAACTGAAAAAACTGAAAAATCAACATAAACCGAATTGAGAAAAAACTGACTTAATTGGTTTGGTTTGGTTCTAATATTTGAAAAACAGACTTACTTGGTTTGGTTTCTTTTTAGGGAAAACCGATCCAAACCAAACCATGAACACCCCCAATGGCGGGGTACCCGATTAACATCGGGAATGTGATATCCCGGGTCATTACACGGGTGGTGAATGAAGGTGACAAAAATTATCCTTTCCCCTGCTTCCTGACCATGTACATGGAAGACTTAGAGGTGGACAAGCGGAGATTTGATATGAAAATGAAGCGTAAGGAACCGTTCTCCTGGTACAACCTGCAGGGTGATGACAACCCTAAAGGCAAGCATGGTAAGGGAAAAACCACTGCTCCAACTGGCCAGTCTGAAGAGCCAGTATGGTAAGTAGCTCTTACTCAGCCTCCTTCCACTTCAGTAGACAAGGCTTCAGGTCCATCCACTTCTACAGTGCTAGACATACCCTCCACCACTGCATACCCATTGACTCCCCACCGTTTGAGCCAGGACCTCGCCAACATCAAAAACTGGATGCAGACAACTTCTTCTAAGTTGTTTTTACTATCTACTTCGGTGGCAGCCCAGTCAGCACCTCCCCCTCCTCAGGTCCTGCAGTCCATTGAGGACACTCTCAAGGATCTTCTGGACAACCAGAGGAATATTCTTGAGAACCAGAAACTGCTTACAGATGATGTTGAGTCACATAGAAAGGCTCTCAATGATCTTGATAGGGAGACTTAGAAGATGAAGAAGACTTGGGTTTCTAAAGAGTTCGTGAAGGAGTTACAGGTTGAGGTTGATAGGCTAAATGCGGATCACTTGCCTTTAGATTTGCTATTCCAGGACCCGGCATCAACAACTTAGACCCAACTAGTGCCAGAGTCCGAGAGGCCTCCCAAGAGGAGGAGGGTGATTCTCCGATTAGATGATGCAGTTATACAGTTGGCGGACCCGCAAGAGGGTTCCTCCAGCCAGCCTCAGGATGCAGCCCAGGAGCCAGTCCAGGTCCAGGCCCAGGTCCCAGCAGTAGAGCCACTGATCACAAGGAGCCAGACTCATATTCTCAAGCATACAGAGGACCAATACTTAGGACCCCATGCAGAAGGATGACCCATAGCGAGTTTCTTTTCCCTCTTTTAATCTATTCTTGTGCTTATTTTGCTTAGTTGGCATTGAGGTAAATGCCAGCTTTTATTTGAGGGGGTAGGTGCTACTTTGATGATGACTGTATATATGAATGATTTTTTTAATCTTTGGTATGTATATAATTTCAGCATTTCATTACATTTTTCGTACTTTTAACCTTGGGTCTGTATATAAAAGTTATGTTCCATTGTATATATTTATCTCCCCTATTATATATTCGATTAAATCCCCTTTTGTATATATTCACTTTTTACTTTCCACATTTTTTTTTCTTTCTTACTTCTTATTTATGTTCGTAGCTTCTTGTTTTGAATCTTTGCAGTAAGCTTTTGGTTTTCTTAATGCCACGGTTCTTTCCAAAGATGGAATTTGTGTGAAGCGGGTGGCTCTTCCCCATGATGGATGGCATGAAAAACTTCTTAAGGATTTGAGTCTGTTTTTATTTTCTTTTTTCCTTTTAGTAATTAGTGGTAAGGGTGCCTCAAGCAAAGCTTCACTTAGGCCTAACACATTTTCCTTTGATCTTATGGTCAAAAATAAATTGTTGTGTATATGATGGTGTAAGTTGTGACCTTGAGACTCTTGTGTTGGCCGATAGTTATCAAGTGGTTTTTGGGACCATTGTGTGCTCAAATCTTATCTAAGATTGTTGTGGGTCCCCGACTGTGTGTCTTTAGTGATCCCATAGCTTGTGCGGTGAGAAATTGCATTGCAAGTCCCAGTCCCGAGCCATTGGTCTAGAACTTGCTCTGATTGTTTGTCTAGGCAAAATCCTAAGTGGAATTTGACTTGAGACATGATTATAGGCTCTCCTTGATCCAAATGATAGTTTGAACACTTCCATAGACTACCAATGATAAAATCCCTAGTAAACCCTTTTGAGCCTTATACCTTTTTCCTTCAAGAACCACGGTACAAGACTTTACCCGTTCTAAAGATACCCTCCCTTGGCACCCAATCTTTCCTTAGAATATGGCAAAAGTATAAGTTTGGGGGGAGAGACGAAGAGATTGCAACAAAGTGGTAAAAAGGCACAAAATGAATAAAAGGAAAGGTAATGAAAAAGAAAGAAAAGCAAAAAGACAAAAAAAATGTTCAATATAGAAATGAATAAAGGGATTCAATAAAAGCAAAGAATGAAAGGTGCGGAAAGTTGAGAAAGGAGAAAAGATTTGAAATGAACAAGAAAGAGTGAGGTGTGTCTCTCTAACCCCTTAGAAAGAAGTGAAATGATTTAAAAAGTCATGTGAATGAGTGCCAAAATGAAGCAGAAGAAATGCTACAGGGAAGATGGAACCTACTTAGACCAAACATTTCCTACCCTAAATCGAAAGCCTTCACTATGTCTCCACAAAAGCCTTATATGATCTTTAGTTGAATGAAGCTTACATTAGTGGTGACTCACATAAGGGGCAAGCATATGGTACTTAGAGCCGGACCTGTGACTTTTTCTTGAGAGAGATGAGTGTATTTCCATTAACCTCGTTCTGAGTGCTACTATCTTAAAGGTGAGGTTTGCTTAGGTAGAGTTGAGGATGTGCGAGTTTGGGTTCCACAATGACCAAAGTAATAGAAAGAGTTTCTTTGATGTGTTGAGTCAACTCTTGATGCTCTTGTGTCACACGAAATCCACGGTGTTTAAAGGAGTGAATATTGTTAATGATTCATTTGAATTGAGGGAAATTGTTAGTCCCAATTGAGGCTAGATAAGGTCACTTTAGGTCGGATCAATTTTCATGGATTAACTCTTAAAAGATGGGTCTTATTTTGTTTTCTGTAGGACAAGCAAAAGCTTAAGTTTGGGGAGTTGATAACTAGGGATTATGATGCATTTTGCACTTCCACTTGTTTATTGATTCGAAATGGGTACAAAATAGTCCCAAAGGATCACAAGTTATTCTTGATTGTAGGTTTGATCATCAAGGTGACAAAGTGTCAAAAAAATTGGCAAAAAGGAGTGAAACTTGACAAATACCAAGACAAGACCAAGCTCAGTCAAACAGGGCCAGTGCGGCCGCACACCATTCTGTGCGGTACGCAAAGATGAAGTGCAGAGAGTATGCTTTTCAGGCAACCAGGTAATGCGGCCGCAAAAGATTTTGTGCAGTCCGTATTGGTTTCCTTGCGGCCACTCGACTTTGTGCAGTCCGTATTGCCCAAGACCAGAGAAGTTGCTAGATTGGAGGATGATGCCCAATACGGTCCGTGGTCCATTTTATGCGGACCGTAATAGAATCCACCGCAGCCGCAGTGCATTTTGTGCGGTCTGCGGTGACCAACTTTAGAGAGCAGATTATCCAAGACAAGAGCCTTAGTGCGGCCGCACTCAATTTTGTGCGGTCCACACTAGTCCCGCAAGGGTATTTTTGTCCAGAATTTTCAGCCTAGTATAAATAGTTTTTTCCCCATTTTTAGGTCATCAGATAGTTTTTGGGACAAAGCTGCACTCATGAGCACTTCTCTTTTACCATTTTGAGTACTTTTAGCTTAATTTCACCATAGAATCTTCAAGTTTTATCTAGTAATTAATTATTATGGGCTTTTCTTCATCTATTTTTTTGATTCTACAATTATGAGTAGCTAAACCCATTAGTTAGGTTTGTGGCTCAACCTTAGTATGGGTAATTGATGGGTCTTGTGTTTTGATGCTTGATTGTCTATGTGTGTTTGGTATTTGGGCTAATTTAGGGTTTTAATATTCAATAGTGGTTGCAAGCACTAGTTTATGCCTAGTAGTCTTTGGCTCTTCTTGAGAAAGAGATCCTAAGTCTATGAAATTGGTCCAACAAGAAATTGGGGCGTATTCAAGAGATTGATGGCCCAATCAAATGGTTAAACCTAGAGATAGTAATACCAGATTTGAGCCTCAATTGCTTGCACAAATTTGCATACCTAATTGGCCTTGAGAAAGTCAATTCGGGCAAAATCACTTGAACTACCAAGAGGCTCCCCAAATATGATAATCTAGCCTTAGAACCGAGAATCCGTCAATTAGCCACCTAGGAGAAAGTCACTGCCCTAGTGCCTTTTATCTATTTGAACAACTCTCAATAGTTTAATCTTAGCTTTACTTAGTCTAATTTAGCATCCTAGTAGTATAAAATTAGATGTAAAAAAAATTAAAACCAACAATGTTTAGAAGTTCAATTAGGAACAAATATGCATATTCAATTTAGATATAAACTCAACTCCGATATCTAGCTCCCTGTGAAAATTGATATCGACCTTCTCGGGTAAAAGCTACTTCGACCACTCTTGCTACTTCATAGTAGTGCAGGGTTGGCTTCGATCATCGTCCTCCACACAGAAGGACTTGCTTGTGCCAAACATACTTGGTAGCAGAGGCAAAATTCCGCAATCATGGAATCCAGCTCTCGACTTAAAGAAAATTCACCCAAAGTAAAGGGGTACGTATAAAAATATGAAAAACCTCATTGGGAAGTGTCACTCGCTCTGATAGATCAGGAGAAATAATATCCAACTCATAGCAGCGACAATCTTTCTTCATAGTAGGAATACTGGAAGGCAAATTGAAAAAGGATACCTACTGAGAACCCATGAATGAGGGTTAGCAGTAGGGAATTTCTCTTCGAAGTCTTTTGTAGTATTAAGACTTCTAGGGATAATGGAACCCACTGTTGGAGGGATAGAGTCTTCGGCTTTGTTATTGATCTTTGAAGAGATGGTGCACTTTGAAGAAGAAGCCATTGAATGGAAGAAGGAAATGATTTTTTGTTTGAAGAGAGTTAGAGAGAATATGGAAAACAAAGGTGCAAATAAAGAGCTTGGAAAATTATGGAATACAAAGGAAAAAAGGACGATGCGTATGAGTAAAATTTTGGCGGCTAAATTCCTGGCCTTGATTACCTTGATAATGGGCAAAGGCCCTGCTGATGCGGGGGATGATTCATGTTCGGGGCATTAATTGCGGAGAGATATGTGTCTAATCAACGGTCAGAAGTCTGGAAAAGGAGTTATAGTAATTCCCACCAAAAGGAGTATTTCTACCAACTTCCTGGTAACATAAGGTTATATCACCGGAAAGCAGGGGGACTATCTATGTAGGGAACAATATGATATGATACGTGGTCATCTAAAGAAGGACACGTGGAACCCAAGATAGGGATGGATAAAAGACCGAACGCAATTATTCCGCTTGTCACTGGAATGTCATGTTCATAATGATATGTTAAATGCTCTGCGTCCAGTAGCATTTAATAGGGAATATTTGGTAGCATTAAGAGCGGCAACGCATTATAGGGAATTTGACATTTATGTCCATCGTTATATTTTCATCAATTGCCTTTATAATTGACATTAAAGGAGGGCACGATCCTAGAACCTCCTTCATTAGACGTAGCTACAAATAGTGAGCTCAGTTATCATTGTAAAGGACACGAATTCTCTGGTTAACTTATAGTACATTCTATACAGAACTTAAATACAATTTTACTTTCTCTCTTTTTGATCTCATCATTATTGTGCCTAGAAATGTTTTTCCCGGATTCATCAACTCTGCTATTTCATCTACATTTTCAGGCTAAGTGTTATATATTTCTTAAGTTATTTTTTTTATTTTAGTATCAAATTAGTTCACTTGTCTAGAAATCACGAACAAATTCAACTGTATCGTTTTACGAGTAAAGAATATTACTATAACTGTAGTGGGGTAATATGTATGTGAAAACTACCCGTTTTATTGCCTGATGTGTACTGCACAAATAAAAATATGGCGAAATACATGGTGCAGTAAACTAGAAGTTTATTGATGTAAAAACCCATATCATAATAAACTTGGAGTTTTTTTATAATTGCACACACCATGGTGTAAACATGAAGTTTATCAATATTGATAATTTATTCAGTTGACATAATTAGTTTAGCCATGTTAATTGAAGTATGATGTGCAAAAATAAAAGTGAATTCACATAGGTAAATATTAAAGAACTAGAAAGTTCTTTACGAGTTCTCTTATGTTGCTTGTTTTTATTAATTAATAGACCAACTAAAATTGGGATTGAATCCTATGAATGCTGGAAATATCAAAGGTGATTATGGGCCCATTCATATGTATACCACATAAGATGTATCTATGAGATGATTACATGTGCAATTATTATTAACCCACAACTTGTTGTTTGCAAGGTAACTTGCTCAATAATTTAATTTAGAGCATAATTTCTAAATTTTCTATTCAATATAGTTTATCTTGATAAGTTAGGTTATATCAAAGTTTGTTTAGCAAAATAATTTATTGAGTACCTCAACTTACTAACTAAACTATTTGTTTCAAGAACCATGTGATTATCTATATCAATTTGATATACATTATATATGAAAGTATATTACATTCTCCCTCACAAGTATGTCACAACCCAATTTACCATCCGTAACATGCCATGACAGCACCTAGTCTCTACGACTAGGTAAGCTTAAATAATAATGGAAATAACAAGAACAAAAGTAAAACTCACAACAAACTGGAACAATAATAATGTCACTAATAACCATGCTGCTCTACATGTATAATAACGAACACCTCAATACTACATAATCTTCCCAAAACCCGAAACATTATGAGTCACAAACTAAAGAAGAAAACTAGTGTCTCTATAGTCTAACAAAAGAAGTACAGAAGATACCGGACATAGGGGAGAATAGAGGAGGACTCTGAGGTCTACGGACATGGCAGATATACATTGAAGTCTCCAACAGTCGATGCTCACTGGTGACGTGGCTGGTAAGAAGTACCTGGATCTACACATTAAAATATATGCAGAAGAGTAGAATGTGTACACCACAACTGTACCAGTAAGTGCCAAGCCTAACCTTGGCGGCTAGTGACGACCGAGGTTAGTCTTGGAACTTATATATATATATATATATACATATATAACATAAGATAGAACGAAGTATCGCATTATAATAAAGACTAAAATTTAACAAGAATAAAATCACCTAAACATAACAATACAATAATAGGAACAACACTAGTGGATTTCCCAAGATACAGTTTCGGAGTCCCAAAAGTAAATGTGCAAGGGGATCTCCGGGATACCGTCCCGTAGTCCCAAAGATAAATATGCAGGGGGATCTCCCGAAATACCATTCACAGTCCCAAAAGTAAATGTGCAGGGGGATCTCTCGGAATACCGTCCTATAGTCCCAAAGTAAATATGCAGGGGGACCTCCCGGAATACCGTTCCATAGTACCAAAAGTAAATGTGCAGGGGGAATGTCCTGGGATACCTTCCTGTAGTCCCAAAGTAAATATGCAGGGAGATCACCCCGAATACCATTCCGTAGTCCCAAAATAAATGCGCAGCTCAAACAAAAGAGATAATAGCTATAACACGAAACCCTATGGTTTACACCAAGTACAAGTCAAGGAAGAAGAAGGAAATCCACTAAGCATGATGCATAGAGTTCAGATAAGCATTTAAGACACGTAGACATGCTATTCTAGGCTAAACAGGATAATTACACATGCTAGTATAACTCAATTAAAGTAAAACAGATTATTACTCAACGAAACAAATTTTTACAATAAATATCCCGTGTATGCACTCGTCACGTCATGTACACAACACTCACATATCACAATAGTACCAAATCCTAAGGGGAGTTCCCCCACACAAGGTTAGGTAAGCTACTTACCTCGAACCAAGCTCAATCAATTGGTATCAATGCCTTTTTCATAAATATCCATCTCCAAATGGCCCAAATCTAGCCAAAAAGAAATTACATATCATAAATACAACTAGAATAAAGTAATCTAATTAATGAAATAAAGACTTTAACAAGAAATTAAGAATTCGCCCCAAAAAGCCTCAGTGGGACCATGTCCCGAAATCTGGTAAAATTGACAAAATGTGAACACCCATTCACTCACGAGTTCACTCGTACAAAAATTATCCAAATCCGATATCAAAATCTCAATCTTCTTCCCATTTTCCCTAAAGTCTTGACCCAAATCTAAAATTAAATGATAAAATTAGTGATAGATTAGTGGGATATAACCAAAATCAAGTGTACAATCATTACCCGATCTATGTCTATAAAAATCTCTCAAAATCGCATCCTAATCTGAGCTCCCAAACTCAAGTTTTGATAAAAATGGCCAAACCCTCGCTTTTGAAAACTTATATTCTACCCAGGTAATTCCTTCTTCGCGAATGCGGTCAAACCCTCGCATTTACGTTGAACAAAAATCCACTGACCAAACTTTCCCCTTTACGAACGCGACTAACCTTTCGGGAACGCGTAGGTTCCACTGCCAACTATTTCACGAATGCGATCTCAACTATGCGAACGCTTAGAACAATTCCTTGGGGTCCCAGCTGCTCCATTTTCCTTACACGAACGCGATTCCCTTCACGTATTTGTGATGCACCGATCATTAAACCTTCGAGAATGCGGCCTCACATTCACAAATGTGAAGAAAAACTTTAGCTGGCCTCCCAGATGCACTACATGAATGCAACACCTCTCTCGTGAGTGCGATGAAGAAAAGCCTGCAACAGAAATTCCAGAAAATCTGCTATCTTCCCAAGTCCAAAAATGATATCCGTTGAGCATCCGAAACACATCAAAAGCCCCCGGGACCTTATACAAACATACCAAAAAGTCCTAAAGCACCATACGGACTTAGTCGAGCCCTCAAATCACATCAAACAATGCTAAAATCACGAATCACCCTCCAATCCAAACTTAATGAACTTGAAACTTCAAATTTCTACAATCGATGCCGAAACCTATCAAACTACGTCCGATTGACCTCAAACTTTGCACACAAGTGATATTCAACATTACTGACCTACTCTAACTTCCGAATATCCAATTTGACCCCAATATAAAAAAGTTCACTACCGATCAAAATCTCCCAAAATTCAACTTTCACGATTTCAAGTCTAAATCAGCTACCGACCTCCAAAACACAATCCAGACACGCCCCTAAGTCCAAAATCACCCAACAGAGCTAATAGAATTGACGAATTTCCATTCCGGATTCATCTTCACACAGTTCTGACTAAGATCAAAATTCTATGACTTAAGCTTCCATTTTAGGGATTAAGTGTCCCAAAACACTCCGAAACTAAAAATAAAACCTCTCGACAAGTCACAAAAAGATACGGGGAAAGCATTTAATAGGGCATCAGGGCTATAACTCTCAAAACGAACAGCCAGTTCATTACATCTTCCCCCTCTTAAAACAATTATTCATCCTCGAATAAGCATAGAGACATACATGACGTTATGAAAAGATGAGGATAATGGCTGCGCATATCCTGCTCGATATCCCAAGTCGTCTTCTCGACCGACTGACCCCTCCACTAAACCTTTATTGAAGCAATATTCTTTAACCTCTTCTTTTGAACCTACCTGTTCAAAATAACCGTTGGCTCCTCAACACAAGATAGATCCCTGTCCAACTGGATTGAACCAAAATCCAACACACGAGATGGATCACCGGGATACTTCCAGAGCATAGAAACATATAATACGGATGAACTCCTACTGGACTGGGAGGTAAGTCAAGCTCATAAGCAACCTCCCAAACTCGCCGCAAAACCTCAAATGGACCAGTTAAACTTGGGCTCAGCTTGCCCTTCTTCAAAACCTCATAACACCCTTCATAGGCAAAACACGGAGTAGGACCCGCTCTTCAACCATGAATGCAACATCGTTAACCTTCCGATCTGCATAACTCTTCTGTTTGTACTAGGCTGTGCAAAGTCTATCCTGAATCACCTTAACCTTCTCTAAAGGATCCTAAACCAAGTCTGTACCCAATAATCTAGCCTCGTCTAGCTCGAACCAACCCACTAGAGACCGACACCGCGTACCATACAGAGCCTCATACAGTGCCATCTAAATGCCAGACGGATAACTATTGTTGTAGTAAAACTTTGCAAGAGGCAGGAACTGATCCCAAGAACCTCCAAACTGTATCACACACGCACGGAGTATATCCTCAAGTATCTAAATAGTGTGCTCGATTTTGCCCGATCGTCTGAGGGTGAAATCCTGTGCTCAACTCCACCCGAGTACCTAAATCATGTTGTACAGCCCTCTAGAATCGTGATGTAAACTGCATACCTTGGTTTGAGATGATAGATACTGGCACTCCATGAAGCCTGAAAACCTTGCGGATATAAACTCGAGCCAGCTGCTCGGAAGAATAGGTAGTCATCGTAGGAATAAAATGAGATGACTTGGTCAGACAATCCACAATCACCCAAACTGCATCAAACATCTGCTGAGTCTATGAGAGTCCAACAGCGAAATCCATAGTGATCTGCCCCCTTTTCCACTTCGGAATCACTAACTTCTGAAGTAATCCGCTTTGCCGCTGATGCTCATAATTCATCTGTTGGCAATTTAGGCATCGAGATACATATTCCACTATGTCCTTCTTCATTCTCCTCCACCAATAATGATGCCTTAAGTCCTAATACATCTTCGTGGCACCCGGATAAATGAAGTACCGTGAACCGTGAGCCTCCTGGAGAATCAACTTACGCAATCCGTCTACGTTAGGCAGACATAGCCTGCCCTGCATTCTCAGTGACCATCATCTCCAATAGTGACCTCCTTGGCATCACCGTGTTGAACCATATCTTTAAGTACAAGCATATGGAGGTTATCGTACTGACGCTCCTAATACAATCATAAAGATAAGATTGGGATACCTCACAAGCCAAAACTCGACTCAGCTAAAAAACATCCAATCTGACAAACTGGTTAGCCAAGTCCTGAACATCCAATGCCAATGGCCTCTCTACAGCGTAAATATTCTAAATCCCCAAACTCTCCTCCCTGTGACTCAAGGCATCAGCCACCATATTGGCCTTTTCCGGATGGTATAAAATAGTAATATCTTAATCCTTAAGTAGCTCTAACCACATCCGCTAACACAAGTTAAGATCCTTCTTCTTGAATAGATCCAGTGATCAGTGTAGATCTCAGAAGGGACACCGTATAAATAGTGCCTCCAAATTTTCAAGGAATGGGCAATAACTGTTAAATCAATCTTGTGGACAAGATATTCCTTTTCATGTACCTTCAGCTGCCTGGACGGGTAGGCAATCACCCTATGATCCTGCATCAACACCGCGCCGAGGCCAATCCACGACGAATCATAGTAAACAATATAAGACCATGAACCTATAGGCAATACCAATACTGGCGTCGTAGTCAAAGCTATCTTGAGCTTTTGAAAGCTTTACTCACACTCTTCTGTCCACCTGAACCGAGCACCCTTCTGGGTCAGCCTGGCCAGAGGTGCTGCAATAGAAGAAAATCCCTCAACAAATCAACGATAATACTCCGCCAAACTAAGAAAACTCCAAATCTTTATAGCTGAGGGTGGTATGGTCCAACTCTGCACTACTTCCACCTTATTCGGATCTATCTTAATCCCCTCGCTCGATACCACATGACCCAAAACTGCCATAGAATCTAACTAGAACTCACATTTTTAAAACTTTGCATATAATTTCTTCTCTCTCAAGGTATGAAGCACCGTCCTCAGGTGCTGCTTATGATCCCCCCAACTCTAGGAGTACACTATAATTTCGTCAATAAACACAATGAAAAAGAGTCAAGATAGGGCCGAAACACACTGTGCATCAAATGCATAAATGGTGCTGGGGTGTTGTTTTGCCCAAATGACATCACAAGGAACTCGTAATGACCATACCGAGTCCATAAAGCAGTCTTTGGGATATCTGGCTCTCGAATCTTCAACTGATGGCAGTCTGAATGCAAGTCAATCTTGGAAAACACTCTGGCACCTTGTAACTAATCAAATAAGTCATCAGTACAATTCAAATGATACCTTTTCATCACCTTATATTTTTTTCAATTGGTGATAATCAATGCACATACGTATAGAACCATCCTTTTTCTTCACAAACAAGACAGGAGAACCCAAAGGTGCCACACTGGGCCAAATGAAGCCCTTATCAAGCAATGCCTGTAACTGTTCCTTCAAATCCTTTAACTCCGGAGGTGCCATAAGATATGGAGGAACAAAGATTTGCTGGGTGCCCAAACACTAATCAATACCAAAGTGAATATCTCTATCGGGCAGCATGCTTGGAAGATCAATATCTCCCGGACCCAAAAGGTCATCACTTGTTTTAAATTAAATTTAATGTTTTGAGGCCTTAAAAACCTCTTTTTGCATCACCTCAATTTGCGTGCGCAGTTTGGCATGTAGCCAGAAGGCCCATAGGTGAATATCTGTGAAAAATGATAAATTTTGACTGTTAAATGAATTAATTTGAGTTTGGTCAACATTTTAGGTAAACGAATCCGGACTCATGATTTGACGGTCCCGGAGGGTTTGTAGGAAAATATGGGATTTGGGCATATGCCTGGAATCGAATTTCGAGGTCCCAAGCCCGAGAAACGAATTTTTGAAAGAAGTTGATTTCTGAAAAAATATAAAGGTTTTTGAAAGTGAAATGTTATGTGAAACCTGAGGTATCAGGACCGTATTATGGTTCTGGAGCCTGGTACAAGTTCAATATGATTTATATGTGTTGTCGGTAAAGTATGATAAGAACCAAAATCCATTTGACGTGATTCAGACCTTAGATGCAAAATTTGATGTTTACGAAGTTTTGAGAAATTTTATTGATATTGATATTTAATTTGATGTTCATGATTTGATTACACGAATAAGTCCGTAGGATATTTTTGAGGTTGTGTGTATATTGGGTTTGGAGCCCCGAGGGCTCGGGTGAGTTTTGAATAGGCACGGGTGGATTTCGGACATAGAAAAATTGCAGGATTTTTGCTGGTGTGATCAGGCCTGCAGGCTCACAAATGCGATATTGCAAATGCGATGGCTTGGTCGCAAATGCGACCAACCCAGGCCTGCCCTCCATCCCAAATGCGATATGTTTATCACAATTGCGGCCTCGCAAATGGGAGCTCCCCTTCGCAAATGCGATGTAGCTTGAACTGCTTGAAGTCGCAAATGCGACTTGTTTTTCGCAAATGCAACATGTTTTTCGCAAATGCGAAAGTCCAGATTTCCTAAGGGTTCGCAAATGCGAGCCCTATTTTGCAATTCCCAAGCTAGCAGAGGTCGGGGTTCGCAATTCCCACATCTGAGACCTGCAACTTTTATACTTAGCCAAATTTTAACCCATTTTCATATCCTCTCAAAACATAAACACACTTAGGCAATTTTTCAAAGGTCTCTTCCTCTCCAAATCAATTTTAAGTCATTTTTAACTAATTATCGTCAATCCTTAACATCTTTTAACATGATTTGAAGTTCAAATCAATGATTTTCATGGGGGAAATTGGGTGTTTTGAGCAGAACCTAGATTTGTTTTTCAAAAATTAGGGATTTGGACCTCGATTTGAGGTTCAATTTCAAAACAAATTATATATTTGGGTTCGTGAGGGAATGGGTAATCGAGTTTTGGTTCGAACCTCGGGTTTTGACCATGTGGTCCCAGGGGCAATTTTTGACTTTTTAAAAAAACTTTAAGAAACCTATTTTCATGCATAAGAATTGATTCATTTAGTGTTATTGATGTACTTAAGTAACTTGTGACTAGATACGAGCGAATTGGTGGTTGAATCAAGGGGTAAAGCAATAATTGAGATGTGAATTGTGTTCGTGGCATCGAGATAAGTGTTTGGTCTAACCTTAGCTTGAAGGATTAGGAGTTGAGTCCTATTTGCTATGTGATAATTGTTGAGTACAACGTATAAGTATGGTGACGAGTATCTATACGTCGGTGTCAAGCATGCCCGTGAGTCTTGTATCATCATTGTTTTGACTCCGTTGTGGTTTATTATGCCTCACATATTACTATCATCATCGTTCCCTTGTCAGGACATTTATTTTTATATTCTTATTCCCTTGCCGGGATGTTGATATATATTGTTCTTGTTCCCTTGACGGGATGTTGTTATATTGCTCTTGTTCCCTTGCTTGGATTCTTTGTTGTTGTTGTTGTTGTTGATTTGTAAATGGGAGCAGGTGGCACGCCTGCCACAAGATAATTTAAATAGGAGCGGGTGGCATTCCTACCATAAAATAATTAAAACGGGAGTGGGTAGCACTCCTGCCACAAGATAATTAAAATAGTAGCGGGTGGCACGCCTGCCATAAGATAATTGAAATGGGTACGGGTGGCACACGTGCCACAAGATAATTGAAATGGGAGAGGGTGGCATACCTGCCACAAGATAATTGGAATGTGAGTGGGTGGCACATCTTCCACAAGATAATTGAAATGCCTGCCACGAGATAATTGAAATGGGAGCGGGTGGCATGCCTGGCACGAGATAAATGAAATAGGCGCGAGTGGCACACTTGCCACGAGATATATGAAATGGGAGAGGGTGGCACGCCTGTCACGCGATATATGAAATGGGATCGGGTTGCACGCCTGCAATGAGATACGTGAAATGGGAGAGGGTTCCACGCCTGCAACAAGATGTGAAATGAATGTGAATTCTGCATTTGTTTTCCTTATTCTTGTTAGGAGTTGGATTTTGGTTCCTTCATAATTCTCTTGATATTCTGTTTTACCTATTATTTCCCCGAAGCATGCTTTCCCCCTGCCATCTTTACCTATTTATTCATGCTTTTGTTTTTCGTTGTATATTATATAACTGCACAAGTTTATTTGGTAGTCTGGTCCTAGCCTCTTCACTACTTCGCCGAGGCTAGGTTGGGCACTTACCAACACATGGGGTCGGTTGTGCTGATACTGCACTCTGCACTCTTTTGTGCAGATCCCAGTACAGTGGACTTTGGATTGTAGATTGGGTGGGAAACTTCAGTCCATACAGAGATCCAAGGTAGACTTGCAGGCGTCCGCAGGCCCTGACGTCTCCTCTATCCTTTATTTCCTATTTCATCTCTTGATTTCTGAGACAATGTATCTTTTATTTTTAGACTTTGTATTTGGCAGTCTTAGATCATCTGTGACATTGTGACACCAGGTTTTGGGTGATTAAGGTTTAAGTAGTTGTAATAGATACAGAATTCAGAGATTGTATTGTTTTCTTCCGCTTAATTTGAATTTCCACTGTTTATACGTTTTGCTTTATAATTGTTAAAAGGAAAGTAATTGGATAATGAAGTAGTTAGTTCAAAGGATTGGCTTGACTAGCTCCTATTAGTAGGCACCATCACGACTTCTGTGGGTGGGAAATCTGGATTATGGCATGTTGGTATCAAAGCTCTAGGTTAAATAGGTCTCATAGTTCACACACAAGCTTAGTAGAGTTTGAGGGATCAGTACAGAGACGTCTGTATTTATCCCCCGGAGGCTACAGAGTTAGGAAAATTTTACATCTTTTCTTTCCTGTCGTGCGGTTTGGTTTCTCAATGCTGATTGAATTTCAATTTTTTTCTCTTGCAGATGCTGAGAACATGCACTTTCTCATCTACTGAACAGCAGCCCGAGCCCCCAGCAGCAGCTCCCATGAGGGGCAGAGGGCGAGGCTGTGTAAGAGGCTGAGGTAGGGGCAAAGCTCAGCCCAGGATAGCAGCACCAATAGCGGAGCCTCAGGTTGACTTTGATTATGAGGTTCTGGCCCCAGCAGCTTCGGTGGGCCCACCTCAGGTCCCAGAGGGGTATATTGCCATCCCAATACTCCAAGATTCTCTGGTCCATCTAGTGGGCCTTATGGAGAGTGTCACCCGGCCAGGTTTGGTTCCCGCAGTACCAGCCATCTCTTAGGATGGAGGAGGAGCCCATACTCCTGCTACTCGCACTTCGGAATAGGTAGCTCCCAGATTTAGAATCGAGCAGTTCAACCAGTTGGAGCAGCTCATCCTGGTGTGGTAGCCCAGACCGGTGATGTCGCAGCTATGTCTGCCGATACATTGCGGAGATTGGACGTTCACCAAGCTCTTCACTACTACTTTTAGAGGTGCATCTTTTGAGGATCCCTAGGATTACCTAGACAGTTGTCGTGAGGTTCTTAGGAACATGGGGATAGTTGAGACCTTAGGTGTCGATTTTGATACTTTTTGCTTGTCTGGATCCGCCAAGAATTGGTGGAGAGATTATTGCTTGGTAGACCAGCCGGATCGCTAGCTTTGACTTGGGAGTAGTTCACTTAGCTATTTCTAGAGAAGTTTCTCCCCATCACTCAGATAGAGGCTTATCAGAGTCAGTTCAAGCGTATCTAGTAGGGTTCTATGACTGTCACCCAGTATGAGACCAAATTCATACTTGGCTCGTCATGCTCTTATCATACTCCCCACCGAGAGAGAGAGGTTGAAGAGGTTCATTGATAGACTTATTCAGCCGATTTTTCTTCAGATGGCTAGGGAGACAGGGAGTGAGATATATTTTTAGGAGGCGGCCAATATGGCCCGGAGAGTTGAGAGGGTTCTATCGTAAGGAGGTGGTCATGGGTTAGACAAGAGGCCTCGTCAATTAGGCCGATTCAATGGTATGTCATCTGGAGGTAGGGATTCGTATGGTAGAGGCCATGTTCCTAAGCCTTTTTAGTCGGTACTTTAGGTTTCTCGTGGTGCTTTAGGTGGTCTTGGTCCTCAGATGCAACATTCTGATTAGCAGTCCTACAGTACACCACCAGCTCCTATCAGTGCACCGCCACTTTCCAAGGTCGTTAGCCCCAGCAGTCGAGAGCTTGTTTTAACTATGGTGACACAAGGAACATTGCTAGGTATTTACCTCAAGCACCAAGTAGCTCTCAACATCAGGGTTCCCGTGCCATGGTTTAGGCACCGAGTGTTGCATAGCGTGCCCATCCAGCTAGAGGCAGGGTTAGAGGTGCTAGAGGTAGAGGTAGAGGTCCTAGAGGTGGAGCTCAGGCCGCTAGAGGTGGAGGCCAGCCAGCGGCAGGCCGTTCTAAAGATTTGGTTAAGGGTAGTCGGGCCTAGCCTCGATGTTATGCTCTTCCAGCCAGGCCCAAGGCTAAGTCTTCCGATGTAGTTATTACATGTACTGTTTTGGTTTGTGATAGAGATGCTTCAGTGTTATTTG
Source organism: Nicotiana glauca (assembly GCA_026770625.1). Lineage (NCBI taxonomy): Eukaryota > Viridiplantae > Streptophyta > Magnoliopsida > Solanales > Solanaceae > Nicotiana > Nicotiana glauca. The sequence continues at coordinate 45,301 of MU788843.1, forward strand.
ATCCAGGGTCTACATACTCCTATGTGTCATCTTATTTTGCACCATACTTGGTCATGCCTAATGATTCTTTAAGTGTTCTTGTTTATGTGTCTACACCAGTGGGTGATTCCATTATGGTAGATCGAGTCCATCATTCATGTATAGTTGTGATTGGAGGTCTTAAGACTCATGCATATTTGCTTCTTCTAGACATGGTTGATTTCGATGTTATATTGGGGATGGACTAGATATCACCTTATCATGCTATCTTGGACAGTCATGCCAAGACAGAGACCTTAGCCTTACCGAGTTTACCTCATTTGGAGTAGAGAGGAACTCCTCGTCATTCTACCCGTAGTGTTATCTCCTATGTAAAGGCTCGACGTATGGTCGAGAAGCGGTGTTTGGCCTATTTGGCCTATGTTCGTGTTTCTAGTGCTGGGGTTCCTTCTATTGAGTTTGTGCCCGTTGTTCGTGAGTTTCCTGAGGTATTTCCTTAAGACCTACCAGATATGCCACCTGATAGGGATATTGACTTTTGTATTGATTTGGCTTCGGGCACTCAACATATTTCTATTCCGCCGTATCATATGGCCCCGCTTGAGTTGAAAGAGTTGAAGGAGCAGTTGCTAGACTTGCTCGAGAAGGCTTTATTTAGATCCAATGTTTCACCTTGGGGTGCACCGGTGGTGTTTGTTAAGAAGAAGGATGGATCGATGCGAATGTGTATAGATTACCGGCAATTGAACAAGGTTACAATCAAGAATAAGTATCCGCTACTGAGGATTGATGATTTATTTGATCAACTTCAGGGTGCCAAGGTATTTCCAAAGATTGACTTGAGATCTGGCTACCATCAGCTGAATATTAGGGCATCCGATGTCCCTAAGATAGCGTTTCGCACTTGGTACGGGCATTATGAGTTCTTGGTGATATCGTTCGGTTGACAAATGTCCCAGCGGATTTTATGGATTTGATGAACCGAGTGTTCAGGCCTTACTTGGATTTGTTCGTGATAGTCTTCATTGATGATATTTTGATATATTCTCGCAGCCCGGAGGAGCACGAGCAACATCTTAGAGTGGTTCTTCAGACCTTGAGGGATAGTCAGTTGTATGCTAAGTTTTAAAAGTACAGGTTTTGGCTGAGTTCAGTTGCATTCCCGGGTCATGTTGTATCAGTAGAGGGTATTCAGGTTGATCCAAAGAAGATTGAGGTAGTCAAGAACTGGCCTAGACCAACATCAGCTACAGAGATCTGGAGTTTCTTGGGTTTGGCAGGCTACTATCGTTGGTTCGTAGAGGGGTTTTCATGTATCACAACCCCGATGACCAAGTTGACCCAGAAGGGTGCCTAGTTCAGATGGTTGGATGAGTGTGAGGCGAGCTTTTAGAAGCTCAAGACAACTTTGACTACGACACCGGTGTTTGTTTTGCCCAAAGGTTCAGGGCTATATACTGTTTATTGTGATGCATCTTGTATTGGACTTGGTGTGGTATTGATGCAGGATGGCAAGGTCATTGCCTATGCTTTACGATAGTTGAAGATTCATGAGAAGAACTATCCGATTCATGATTTGGAGATTGTAGCCATTGTCCATGCGTTGAAGATTTGGAGGCATTATTTGTATGGCGTGGCATGTGAGGTGTTTACGGATCAGAAGAGTCTACAGTATTTGTTCAAGCAAAAGGAGTTGAATTTGAGTCAGAGGAGGTTGTTGGAGCTATTGAAGGACTATGATATCACCATGTTATATTACCCGGGAAAGGCCAATGTGGTGGCCGATGCCTTGAGTAGGAAGTCAGTCAGTATGGGCAGTCTAGCTTATATTTTGGTCGGTGATAGCTGTTTGCTTTGGATGTTCAGGCTTTGTCCAATCAGTTCGTGAGGTTGGATATTTCTGAGCCTAGCCGTGTGTTAGCTTGCATAGTCACTCGTTCTTCATTATTGGAGCTTATCCAAGATCGGCAGTATGATGATCCCCATTTGTGTGTCCTTAAAGACACGTTGTAACACAGAGGTGCGAAGCAGGTTACCTTAGGTGATGATGGAGTCTTGAGATTGTAGGGTCGGGTTTGTGTGCCTAATATGGATGGTCTTTGAGAGTTGATTTTAGAGGAGGCACATAGCTCCCGGTACTTTATTCATCCAGGTGTCACTATGATGTATTAGGATTTACGGTAGCATTGTTAGTGGAGAAGAATGAAGAAGGATATCGTTGCATATGTGGCTCGGTTTTTGAATTCCCAGCAGTTTAAGCACGAGCATTAGAGGCCTGTTGGTTCATTTTAGAAGATTGATATTCCTAAGTGGAAGTGGGAGTGTATCTATGGACTTCGTTACTGGATTCCCATGGACTTAGAAGAAGTTCGATACAGTATGGGTCATTGTTGATAGGCTGACCAAGTCAGCACATTTCATTCCTGTGGTAGTTTCTTATTCTTTCGAGAGATTAGATGAGATCTATATCTGGGAGATTGTTCGTCTTCTTGGTATGCCCGTGTCTATCAATTTGGATCGAGGTACGCAGTTTACCTCACATTTCTAGAAAGCAGTTCAGTGAGAGTTGGTACACGGGTTGAGTTGAGCACATCATTTCATTCTCAGACGGACGGGCAGTTCGAGCATACTATTCAGATCTTGGAGGATATGCTCCGATCTTGTTTCATTGACTTTGGAGGCTCATGGGATCAGTTTTTGCCTTTAGCAGAGTGTTCCTACAACAACTACTACCAGTCGGGTATTCAGATGGCTCCTTATGAGGCTTTATATGGTAGGCGATATTGATCTTCGTTTGGATTGTTTGAGCCGGGAGAGGCTAGTTGTTGGGTACGGATCTGATTTAGGATGCCTTGGACAAGGTTAGGATTATTCAGGATAGGCTTCATACAGCTCAGCACATGCAAAAGAGCTATGCCGACCGTAAGGTTTGTGATTTGGCATTCATGGTCGGTGAGCGGGCATTGCTTTGAGTGTCGCCTATAAAGGGCGTGATGAGATTTGGGAAGAAGGGCAAGCTTATCCCTAGATTCATTGGTTCGTTTGAGATTCTTGATCGAGTGGGAGATGTGGCTTATAGACTTGCATCGCCGCTGAGCTTATCAGCCGTGCATCCAGTTTTTCATGTGTCCATGCTTCAAAAGTATCACGGCGATCCATCCCATGTGTCAAATTTCAGGACAGTCCAGCTGGACAAGGACTTGTCTTATGAGGAAGAGTCGTAGCTATTCTAGACCGACAGGTTCGTCAGTTGAGATCGAAGAGTTTTCCTTTTGTTCGTGTTTAGTGAAGAGGTCAGCCTGTTGAGGCATCGACCTGGGATTCTGACTCCGATATAACCGTTATCCCCATCTTTTCCTCAACTCAAGTACTTCGTTCTTCAGTCTGTTTGAGGAAGAACAATTATTTTAGAGGTATAGGATTTGATGACCCAAAAGGTCAACACTTGTTTTTAAATTAAATTCTACATTTTGAGGCCTTAAAAACCTCTTGTAGCATTACCTAGATTTGTGTGCGTATTTTGGGAACATAGCTGAAAGGCTATAGGTGAAAATATGTAAAAGATGATAAATTTTAACTATTAAATGAATTAATTTGACTTCGTTCAACGTTTGGCTATCCGGACCCGGACCTGTGATTTGATGGTACCGGAGGGTCCGTCGGAAAATATGGGAATTGGGCATATGTCCAGAATTGAATTCTGAAGTCCCAAGCCCGAGAAATGAATTATTGAAAGAAAATGTTTTCTGAAAAATATAAAGGTTTTTGAAAGTGAAATGTTATGTGAAACCTGAGGCATCAGGCATGTATTATGGTTTCGGAGCCTGGCACATGTTCAATATGATTTATATGTGTTGTTGGTAAAGTTTGGTAAGAAACAAAATCTATTTGACGTGATTCGGACCTTAAATGTAAAACTTGATATTTAAGAAGTTTTGAGAAATTTCATTGATCTTGAGGTTTAATTCGATATTCATGATATTATTTTGGTGATTTGATTACACGAATAAGTCCGTAGGATGTTTTTGAGGTTGTATGCATATCGAGGGCTCAGGTGAGTTTTGGATAGGCCACGAAGTGCATTTCGGACTTAGAAAAATTGCAGAATTTTTTCTGGTATGACCAGGCCTGCAGGATTTGTATTTTCAAAGCCTGGCTCGCAAATGCGAGGGCTTGGTCGCAAATGCAAACCATCCCAGATCTGCCCTCCATTGTAAATGCGATATGTTCATTGCAATTGAGGCCTCGCAAATGCGAGCTTCCCTTTGCAAATGCGATGTATGTTGGATCTGCTTGAAGTTGCAAATGCGACATGTTTTTTGCAAATACAAAAGTCCAGATTTCCTAAGGATTCACGAATACGAGCCATGCTTCGCAATTCCCATGCTAGCAGAGGCCGGGGTTAGCAATTGCGAACCCCTGTTCGCAATTCCCACATTTGAGACCTGCAACTTTTATACTTAGTCGAATTTTTAACCCATTTTCATATCCTCTCAAAACATAAACACACTTTGGGGATTTTTCAAAGGTCTCTTATTCATCAAATCAATTGTAAGTCATTTTTAACTAATTGTTTCCAATCCTTAATATCTTTTAACATGATTTCAACTTCAAATCAATGATTTTCGTGGGGGAAATTGGGTGTTTTAGGTAGAACCTAGGTTTTTTTTTTCAAAAATTGGGGATTTGGAACTCGATTTCAAAACAAATTATATATTTTGGTTCGTGGGGGAATGAGTAATCGGGTTTTGGTTCAAACCTCGGCTTTTGACCACATGGGTCGGGGGGCAATTTTTGACTTTTTGGGGAAAACTTTAAGAAACTCATTTTTATGCATAAGAATTGATTCATTTAGTGTTATTGATGTAATTAAGTAACTTGTGACTAGATACGAGCGAATTGATGGTGGAATCAAGGGGTAAAGTGATAATTGAGACGTGAATTGTGTTCGTGGCTTCGAATTAAGTGTTTGGTCTAACCATAGCTTGAGGGATTAGGAGTTGAGTCCTATTTGCTATGTAATAATTGTTGAGTAAGACGTATATGCATGGTGATGGGTATCTATACGTCGTTGTCAAGCATGCCCGTGCGTCTCGTATCATAGTTGTTATGACTCCGTTGTGGTTTATTGTGCCTCACATGTTACTATCATCATTGTTCCCTTATTGGGACATTTGTTTTGATATTCTTTTTCCCTTGCCGGGATGTTGTCACGACCCCAACCCGGTCGTGATGGCGCCCAGCACACTACTAGGCAAGCCCGACCATTCATAACAATTACCCCAAATTAACTAAATAAGTAAAGACAGAACTATCCAAGTAAAAGTCTGAAATACTGATATAATACGGAAAATCTGACAAATATACCGAAATAGCCCAACTAGGACACGGTGTCACGACCACGAGCCTCTAATGACAGGATGACATCCTACTACAAGTCTGCCTAATACTGAAGATGCGGAAATAAATGAAAAGATAGAAGGGAGAATCCTCGGCTGCGAGCACCGTGCAGCTACCTCGAATACTCCCGGGAGGAACTCCGAATCAACTAGACTCACTCCGCCTGATGAGAAGAACCTGGATCTGCACACATGGTGCAGGGAGTAAAGTGAG
>MU788851.1:3893-26056 GCA_026770625.1 Nicotiana glauca
GGATACTCGTGGCAAGGGCATTGTTTCTTAGCGGTTTCGTACCGGTTCGAGGTAAGTGGCTTGTCTAACCTTGTGTGGGGGACCTCTTCCCCTAGGATATCCTATGTGTTGATTTAAATGCCTTGTACGCGAGGTGACGAGCGTGTACTTGTGCAAATTGTTGAAAATCCGTTTTACTTGAATTGCTCAAACTGTGTTTTCTCTGCTATTTAACTGATTTAAATGCAAGATTTATCCTGTGTTAGATAGAGGAGTATGACTAAATAGAACTGTCTAATTGCTTAATTGCCGTAATTGAAATTACGTGGAACGTGTTGGGTCAGAACTTAACTGTTATTTGTAGTTGTGTATTCCATTCTCTGAGTATTTTTCCCTGTTTTTGGTTGTGTTTTTATATTGGGACTGCGGCTTCAATTACCGGAGATCCTTGTTACTGAGATGAGTGGATTGCGGGTTAAATTCCCGGAGATCCTTGTTACTGAGATGAGTGGACTGCGGGTTCAATTCCCGGAGATCTTTGTTACTGAGATGAGTGGACTGCGGGTTCAATTCCCGGAGATCCTTGTTACTGATATGAGTGGACTGCGGGTTCAATTCCCGGAGATCCTTGTTACTGATATAAATGGACTGCGGGCTCGATTCCCGGAGATCCTTTGCTACTGAGATAATGGACTACGGGTTAAATTCCCGGGAGATCCACGGACAGTTGAGGAACACTTGCTATGTTATTTTTCCTTGTTAGTTTAATTGCTAATGAATTGTAGCTTCTATCCTGTTTTTGTTGTCACTTCAGATTATTTACTGCTTTACACTGATCGATACTGTTATTATATTATTCTCGGTAGGGCCCTGACCTTCCTCATCACTACTCCATCGAGGTTAGGCTTGGCACTTACTGAGTACCGCTGTGGTGTACTCATGTTACTCTTCTGCACACTTTTGTTGTGCAAATCTAGGTACTTCTGATCGAGCGCATTATCGGTGATTTTGGAGCTGCGTTGGGAGACTTGAGGTATGCATCTGCTGCGTCCGCAGATCCGAGGAGTCTCCTTCTACTCCTCCTCATGGATAGTAGTTTCATTTCATTTCTTCGGTTGTATAGACATTTCTGGATGATAGAGCCATAGTTTATGTCCTTTAGCATGTGATTGCCCGTGAGTTTCCGGGTCTTGGAGGTCGTTTCAGTGTTTTGAGTTGAAGTGTATGTGCCAGGCGGCACTTATTACATTTTTCTTATATTATTCAGTATTAGTTTTATTGCTTTCGTAAAGGTTGTTAAAATTCCGCAATGTGTTAGGCTTACCTAGTCGCGAAGACTGGGTGCCGTCATGACAGGTTCACGAATGGTGAACTAGGGTCGTGACAATGGTATTATACACTTAGCGTGTTTATGACTGATATTCAGTATTTTCTTATAATTAGAAAATTAGCTCGATGTACCTCTCCTTATGCGAGTTCCATGTGTGGATCGGGTGGAACGCCGCCATAGTTATGTTGTGTGGATCGGGTGGCATGCCGCCATGGTTATGATTGCTCGGATCGGGTTGCGCGTTACAACAGTGTGATGTTCGGTACAGTTCCCCGTATCTGTTTATTGTGTTCTGTTTCCTATTTTTTGAAGGAAGCTCATATTAGCTGTGCGCCCGCGTCGCATGTATGATTCACGAGCGGAGTAATTGAAATTCCTTTTCAGAGTTCATTTTCCTTTTTGTATCGCATTCTAATTGGTAGCCTATTGGCACATTATGGCATCATATGAGACTTTTGGTTATGTCGGGGTGGCTTATTGCCTGAGCAGTTCGTACTGGGTGAGACGAGATAATTGGATTTAGGATCAGTGCAATTTGATTATAGGAAATACATTAAGAAGTTAAGGCCATTATTCAGTTCAGAATGAAGTGATGGTTCTCGTCAGGAGTATAGACCCAAATGATTTTTTTAATTCGGCAGTTGGTTATGAATTTCTACACATCTCTTCCGTCGTAGCGATATTACAAGAGCTAGAGCAAGGCCTAAATAGGTCATAAGGTACAATGAGAGCATCATATTCATGGAATTTTGATTTATTTAATCAGAGAATGTCATTGTGGTTTTCTGAGTAAAGTGATATAGGGTGTGAATTCAGCAAAATTGTGCAGTCATGTTTGGGTACAACGTGTAGTGATTGATATGATGAGCGTATGTTGGAAACAAGCCTAGCATAGAATTCCCGATGTTGGAATAGAACTCTAAGGCTTATTTGCTTGAATAAAAGGAAATATCTTCAGAATTGATCGAGCTAATGTGCTCAACTGAGTTGTGGTAGCACGGGAAGGTGTAGGAGGTGTTAAACAGTAATTTCAGACTACTTCAGTGTAGTTCTCAGCATGTTCGAGATCGAACGTATGTTTAAGTTGGAGAGAATATAACGACCTGACTGATCGTTTTGAGATCTAGCACGTCGTTCAGCAGTCTGAGGCCATGAACAACTTCATTTCAGGTATTATGACTTGTATGCGTGGTCGAAATTAAGTTTCGGGAAGCTTAGAGTTGATTCGGAAAGAGAATTCTTATTTCGGAAGCTTAAAGTTGAAAGAATTAACTAGGATTAGAATTTTGAGTAAACGACCTCAAAATCGGGATCTAAAGGTTCCAGCAGATTCGTATGATGATTTCAGACTTGGGCGTATGCCCAGATCAGGTTTTGGTTGACCCGGGAGCGTTTTGGCGTCTATTGTGGAAAGTAGCATTTTGAAAAAAATATTATAAGTTTGGGTTGAAGTGCATTTCAGTGATATCGATGTCCGTTTGGGATTCCGAATCTTGGAGCAGCTCCGTATGGTGATTCTAGAGTTGGGAGCACGATTGGAAGTGAATTTGGAGGTCCGTAGGTCATTTTGGAGCCATTTGGCTAAAGATAGAAATTTGACGGTTTTTGAGAAGCTTGACTGGAAGTGGACTTTTTGATATCAGGGTCGGAATCCGATTTCAAAAGTTGGAGTAGGTCCGTAATGTCGAATATGACTTTGTGTGCAAAATTTGAGGTCAACCGGATATGATTTGATAGGTTTAAGCATCGAAAGTAGAAGTTGGAAGTTCAAAAGTTCATAAAGCTTTGATTGGGGGTTGATTCATGATTTTAGCGTTATTTGATATGATTTGAGGCCTCGAGCAAGTCCATAATATATTTTGGGACTGGTTGGTCTGATTGGTTGGTGTCCTGGGGGCCTCGGATTGTATCGCGCTCTTATTTGATGTTTCAACGTCGTTTCTTTGGACATAAAGGGGTGACATATTAACTAAATGAGCTCTAAATTAAGTTTTTATTGAGCCATTAGATCTGTATCATAATTTTAGAGCCATAGCAAAAAGAATCGTCGAATTTGGACATCGTATGAGGGAGTTATGCTCATTTCCGTGTCGAGAAAAGTGCTAGTTGCTGTCATAACCGCAGATGCAGAAATTTTTCGCGAATGCGGTCAAATTTTCGCAGATGCGGGACAACAGATGCAGTCAAATTTCCGCAGATGCGGAAACTGCTGGAGGCAGAGAGGTTTCTTTAAAAATCGAAGTTTGGCTCATTTTCACTTCATTTCTTCCATGGGAGCCGATTTTGGAGCAACTTTGGAGTGTCATATTCATCACCAAGCATTAGGTAAGTGATTTCTACTAATTTTGAGTATATACAAGGTTTATATATTGATTTAGACTTGAAAAATTATAGAAAACTTGAGGTTTGAGGAAAAACCTAGAAAACTATTATTCTTAGATTTTGACCACGATTTTGGGTATGGAATTTAGAGAAAATCATATATTTTAGTTCGTGAGGCCATGGGTAATCTTTATCTTCGAAATATTTCAGATTCCGGGCACGTGGGCCCGCGGGCTTTTTGTCAACTTTTCGATCGGGGTTAGGAATTGTTATAAATTAGATTATAATGAATACTTTAGCATATATTAATGGGTTTACATAATTATTGGCTAGTTTTGGAGCGATCCAAGTCTTCGAAAGGGCACGGAATGCCGGTTATGGGTCTTCGGAGCGAGTTGAGTATCCCTTCTAACCTTGTAAGAGGGAAATGTCCCCATAGGTGAATTAATTGGTTATGTGCTCCTATTTACGGGGGCTACGCACACACGAGGTACGACACTCTGTGCGTAGCTACTATTATGTTTAAGTCCAGGTAGTCTAGGACCCAAAAGCATGCCATACTTGAAATATTTGTAATGTTATTGATAGCTCAAATTGCTTAAACCACATCGAATTAATAAATCCATTCTCAAAAGAATTTGACTTCTTTTCTTAAATTGTTAAAAGAGAAAGTGGCTTTTATTTGAAGAATTATTCCCCGATAAATTTTTAATTGGCTATTTGAGCATGTATTTTTATGTGTACCTGCGTCGCATAAATGATTCACGAGTAGGGTGACTATTTATTTTATGTTGACCGCGTCGCATGGATAGTTCGCGAGCGGGATAATAGATGCATCTATGGTTCGCGCCGTTCGACCCTCGGCAGTGCACAATTTACTTTGCACGTGCTGGTATTGTTGCCTTGAACTTATTAAAGTTGTTATTGCCTCTTCATGGATTGAAAATATTCGGATAAATAATGAAAAGAAAATTTTGAAAATTTCCTATAAACGAATTAATTGTTTACTTGTTTCCTTCTATTGGATTAAAAATTATATTTATAGAAATTCATAATTTAATGTATTATTGACATCATTATTGGACCACTGATAAGTGTCGAAGTCGACCATCTCATCTCTACTTCTTCGAGATTAGACGGGATACTTATTGAGTACACGTTGTTTTCGTACTCATACTACACTTCTGTGCATTTTTATTGCACAGGTTCATGTGGTTTTAGTGGCTTATTAGGCGTAGCAGCGCAGATGATTCTGGAACTAGGGGAGTTGCATTGTTCGAGGCGGCCCGCAACTAGTATAGTCCCTTTTTAATATAATATATTTACTTTCTGTCCATTGTATTCCGAACGGATGTCGCATTTTATTTTTGTCTTAGTAAATGCTAATGCACTTGTGACACCGGGTTCTGGGATACTTTTGAAATATTTTCTATTAATTGATTATTATTTAATTCAAATTGAAGCAGTTATCTTTCTTTTTATTTATAAAAATTGAAGGAAAAACATAATTTTAAAGATTGTTAAAATGAGAACTTCAACAAGTAATTTGGCTGGCTTGCGTGACAGAGGTGTCTGGCGCCATCACGGTCCTTAGTGGAGTTTGGGTTGTGACATATTTTCCCTTTCACGATAGGATATTTGAAAAGTTCTTCGATATCTTTTATTTATTTTGTTAGGAACTTATGGAATGTAAAATTCACGTACTTTTTAACTAGACATTGGATTAATTAGAATTGTAGTTGAATTTAGAGATTGGAGATCAGGATTGGAGTAAATTATTTTCTAGCAGTAATAATATATTTTCTTTTCAATATTTGTATAGTTACGAATTCATATTTATTAAATATGACTTTTGTAGTTATTGATATAGGATAAAGTGCAACACAAAAAATGCTAACGGAAGGTAGGAATGACTAAATGCTTTTTTCTATTTTTGGTTTCTTTGTTACTAATGTATCTTGTTTAAATATGATTTTCATGTATCTGAATCGTTAAGGCTTAATTAAACCAAATTTTTTTTTATTGAATTGGAAAAATAATATTAAGTATTATTGCACTCTTTAAGTGATTTTACAACTTTAATTGCATAATTTTATAATTTCATGATATTTAGTTCTATTTTGTTGTTTCGTTGTGCCAACACATTAAAAATTTGTTCATTTGAATTGAATATTAGATCTTTTTTGTTCTAAGCAAACAAATACTTAAACTTTGTACATATTGAATTTCATATATATTCGGTGGAAATTAATTTTAGAATATTGTGCAATTGAAAGTTTATTTTTTTGTATGCGTTTCATAATAATTGACATAAGATATTTGTACATCGCACGAATGTAGAGATTAGTATTATATTAAAAGCACGAAACCCCTTAGTGAAATACTGTTCACTTTTTTTACCCTTTAAAAATAGATTTCATATTGGACAAAATTATAAAGTTATTTTTCTCATATTTTAGGACTTTTAAATCAGCTAAAATTTTACTACAATAATCATTCCTTATTGAACTGCCTATAAAATCCTAATATTTAAGAGTTCACAGATTTTACCTTATATAAGTTATCTTTCTATTTGAATAATGTGACATAAAATTTTAATAAAGGCTTAGAAAATTAAGGCATGCATCACGTGTATTTTGGATCTCCAATTTAATGCGCATAGAGAAATTAAAAGGCTTTTTACTACTTCAAAGACGGAGCCTAATCGAACGAAAAAATTAATACTTTATTCTAATAGATACTATAAAATTAAACATAAATATTATTTTTATCATTTGGGCAAGAATTAAATAAATACAAAAATAAATTTTTAATAAAACAATTTAAACGTTTCTCGAAAGACTACTATTTTCTTTATTGACATTTTTCGAGAAGCCACCAAGCTACAAATTCAATAATTAGAAAACGGCATTTAGTCTTAGAGGAATAATTACATATTGTAGCTAATCATTATGTGCTTTCTCTATGGGGTCAAATTTGGCCCTCAATGTCTCTACGCCAAAGGGTACGCCCAGTGAGCATACGTCAACTAAAGTAAGGGTACGACTTGGGCGTAAGGACAAAGGCGACGCCAGTTAAAACTCAGCATCCTCGCTAGGGGGACGACGACTACTCTTTGTGCTTTTATGATTATTTCGAGGAAGGCCTCCTGCTATATAAAGGAGACTTTCCCATTGTAAAGGGGCATTCGTATTATTGTCAAAGAATACAACTCTCTTATTTTCTCATATTCTCTCTCTATCTCTACATCTAATGAATACTCATTCTCACGTTCTTATTACCAGATCTACTACAACATTTTCATCTTTTTGTCTCTAGGTTTTATTATATTTGATTACGATTTACCCTCATTTATTTTTGATTATTTTTTAAGCTTATAAAGTATATTGATAACTTTTGAGCCAAACAATTTGGCGCCGTCTGTGGGGAATTCGAGAATCAAAATCATAGTATCCACCTAGAGAACAACCAACAATCATTCTCTACACCACACAAAAAAATGGCCGAAAATAACACAAGATCGAAAGCAATAGTGGGTGTTACAGCCAATCTCCTTGGTCCTCTCAACGAGGCCAGTGACGAGGGTATCTTGAATGTAACTCCTAGCACCACGCCAGGTGCAGGGATCTCACCTTCACCATTTGAAGATCTTACGATCTTGCATGAAAAAGGAGCTTCCACATCTGCGGCTAAGGAAGCACCCTCGGTAGTCAAGAAGCTACTGGAAGAATGGCTGACAAGTAATCTAAGTGGCATGGTTGAGAAGCCACCGCAAAATAGCGTTAGGTGTATGCCAACGGTAAGCATCACCGCTGCCATGGGTGAACCTGAGGCTGTACGAGCAAATAACAGACCCATCGAAGCACAGGCCAACGATGGCACGCTAATAGCCATCCTAAAGAAGATGGAAGAAATGGACAATGAAAACAAGACGCTTCGTGACCAAATGAAAGAGCATCAGGAGAGGGTAGACAAGATCCCCGCTGCTCCCAAGTTGCTACCAAAACGCGACGTGGAAAGATTCATCGAACAACCATATACCGAAGAAGCTGCTCCTCACTCTATACCAAAAGCCTTCAAGATGCCACCCTACTTAAGGGTATACGATGGAACCACGGATCCCGAGGATCATTTGATCCACTATATCACTGTCGTGAAGGGTAATGACCTATCAAAAGAGAAGGTACCATCAGTGCTGCTGAAAAAATTTGGTGAGACGTTGACGGGAGGAGCCCTAACGTGATACTCTCAGCTGCCAGCTAAGGAAATAGCAACGTTCGAGGAAATCGCGGATGAGTTCGTCACCGCCCATGCAGGAGCAAAGAAAGCGGAAGCAAGAGTCAACAACATCTTCGCCGTCAGGAAAACCGCAGGGGAAAGACTCAGAGACTTCCTAGCCAGGTTTAACAAAGTAAGGATGAGTCTGCCAAACATATCGGAAGGTATGGCAGTCGCCGCTTTCCGGAATGGGCTAAACAGGGATGGTTCGAGGGCAACCAAGAAACTACTGAGCCGTCTCATGAAATATCCCCCTACCACATGGGAAGAAATCCACAACGCCTATTGTGCTGAGGTACGAGCGGATAAGGATGATCTTAATGGGCCGACCCAACGGCTAACGACGATACACTCAGAGACAAGGAGGGATCGACGCAATGAAGGATGGAGAGAACAACTCCCACGCTCCAACAAAGACCGGCACCAGCCATACACCAGATCCTCCCATCCACCACCAAGGCATACGGATGCTCTACAGCGATACGTCGCCCCACTCCGTAACGAAAGAGGTACACCTCCTTTATTATCTGCCCATAACTTTTGTATGTCTCCTTCAAAAATAGTGTACGCACTGGAGAAGCTGGGCACCAAGGTGCAGTGGCCGCAAAAGATAAAATCAAACCCGCCACAAGGAAATCAAACGTCCTATGCGAGTTCCATCAGGAATAGGGACACAAAACCGAAGACTGCGTAGGCCTACAGCAAGAGGTGGTCAGGATGCTGAACCAGGGATACCTGAGAGAATTACTCAGTGACAAAGAGAAAATAAACTTTGCGCGTGGAGGGGAGCAACCCCACGGGCCGCCGAAGCCGCCCTCCCCAGCACGCGCGACAAACATGATCGTCGGAGGCAGCGACGACTCAGCAATCAACCACGTCAAGTTTGCCACCACGCACAAACTAAAATGGACCATCGCCCATGAACAGTATGACGACTTCGAAGATAGTATCACCTTCGATAAGTCCGATGCCGACGATTTGTCTTTCCCTCATTACGATGCTTTAGTTATCACTCTACGTATCACCGATACAGATGTTAAAAGAATCATGATTGTCGATGGAAGCGGCGCCTGTATTATCCACCCGAGAGCCCTCGTACAAATAGGAATCGAGGGCAACGTAATACCGCATTGCATAACACTAACTGGTATTAACAATGCAGTGGAACGGACATCCGGAGAAATATTACTGCCCATGCGCTGGAAACAACTTTCCACATAATGAACCAGGAAACGGCCTAAAACGTCATCATAGGACGCCCATGGATACATGCAGATTTGTTTGCTTTTTCCCATTCAGATATGCCGGGAATCCCGAGAGACATCGCCACCCACAAGCTGAATGTCGATCCATTACATTCGCCCGGCGACAAATGAGAAGGAAATTCAACGCCGCCATCAATGAAGCAGTCAGCGAGGAGGTAGACAAATTACTTGCCAACAGTTCCATCAAAGAATCGAAGTACCCCCAGTGGCTCGCCAATGTCGTCATGGTCAAAAAGAAAAACAGGAAGTAGAGAATGTGTGTGGATTTCATTGATCTGAAAAAGGCGTGCCCGAAGGATTCATTCCCGCTACCCCACGTCGACCAATTGATCGACGCCACCGTGGGACATGAACTGTTGAGATTCTTAGATGCCTACTCCGGCTACAATCAAATCATGATGGCCGAGGAGGACCAGGAGAAAACAACTTTCATCATCCACCAAGGGACATACGGCTACAAAGTAATTCCCTTTGGGCTCAAAAATGCGGGGGCTACGTACCAGAGACTTGTCACCAGAATGTTCAAAGAACAGCTCGGTAAGACCATGGAGGTCTATATCGACGATATGCTGGTGAAGTCGACAAAGAAAGAAGACCACATCGACCATCTGAAAGAAGCCTTCGAAATATTGAGAAGGTACAGGATGAAGCTGAACCCCGAGAAATGCGCCTTCAACGTAGCCTCGAGAAAATTCTTAGGATTTCTCGTATCCCAACGAGGCATCGAGGTCAACCCAGATCAGATCAAGGCGATAGATGCAATACCTGAAATTCTGAATAGCAAAAAACAGTTACAAAACTTGACGGGGAGAATAGCCGCCCTATCCAGATTCATCTCACGGTCCTCCGACAGGTGCCATAAATTTTTCAATATGTTGATAAAGGACAACAGGTTACAATGGAATGAGGAATGCGTCAAAGCCTTGAGAAAATTGAAATCATACCTGTCTTCGCCACCACTACTGGCCAAAGCGAGTCCAGGCGAGCCCTTGCGGGTATATCTGGCCGTCTCCGAGGTCGCCGTCAGCGCAGTCTTGGTCCGTGAAAATGAAGGTACGCAATCTCCTATTTACTATATTAGCAAAACCTTAGTGGATGCCGAAACATGGTCACCACACCTCAAAAAATTAGTTGTGGCATTGGTCGTAGCTTCATGAAAGCTCCGACCCTATTTCCAATGCCACCCCATAAAAGTAGTAATAACCTTCCCCTTGATAAGTGTCCTACATAAGCCTGAGTTATCAGGCAGACTCGCCAGATGGGCTATAGAGTTCAGCGAGCACGATATCTCGTATCACCCGATAACCGCCATTAAGTCGCAAGTACTTGCCGACTTTATAGCCGATTTTAGCGCAGAAATACTGCTAGAGGCAGAACTGGAGGCACGTCGTACCCCCTCCAACACCGACTTATGGACTCTGTACACTGATGGCGCCGCTAGTGCTTCGGGATCATGACTGGGACTCGTTCTTGAGGTCCCCACGGGCGAAATAATTCGCCAGTCCGTGCAGTGCACCGAAATGACTAACAACGAAGGCGAGTACGAGGCCGTTATTGCAGGTATTAAACTAGCCATCAAATATGAGGATCGACGACTCGTTCTCCACTGCGACTCCCAACTCATAGTGAACCAGGTCACTGGGACTTACCAAATTAAGGAGCAGAGATTGCAAAAATATCAGTCAGAGATCCATGGATTAATGACTGAGTTCGACGAGTACCGCTTCGAACAAATTTTGAGGGCACGGAACGTCGAAGCAGACGACTTGGCAAAATTGGCCGAAACCACTAAAAACTTCAACAAAGAAAGCGTGGTTACCCTTCTCCATTCGTCCATTGATCACACTGAGGTACTCTCTTTAAATTTGAATTGGGACTGGCGCAACCAATTTGTATCCTATCTGCAGGATGGTACACTCCCACTCGACAAAAAAGAAGCAAAGAAGCTCCGCGCACAAGCCGCCAGGCATTGCCTGATAAACTACGAGCTCTATAAAAGGACGTTCGGCGGACCCCTAGCCAACTGCCTAGGGCCGCACCAAACGAGACGAGTACTCGAAGAGGTACACGAGGGTCACTGCGGCGCCCATATAGGCAATTGCGCCCTCATACGCTGCATAATACGAGCCGGTTATTATTGGCCCACCATGAAGAAAGAGGCAGCAGAATACGTTCGCCGATGCGAACAATGCCAAAAGTATGCCCCCATGGTACACCAACCAGGAAAGCCCCTCCACTCAGTCACTTCCCCATGGCCTTTCATCAAATGAGGAATGGATATAGTCGGTCCCCTACCAGCAGGACAAGGAAAGGTACGATTTCTATTAGTTTTAACTCAAAACTACTATTTCAGGGACGACCATTTAGCCTTGGGCCTCAATACGGGCCCAATATGAAAACAATTTAAAAAAAATAACTGGGCCAGGCATCCTACACGTTAGAAATCAATTTCAGATTTGTTCAATTCACCAACATCAATTCAATTCTGACGTTTTGTAGTCTGATCAAGTCTAAACTATTGACTTACTACAAACAATTAGTGAACTCCAATGATTAAACTATCATAGTCAAAGCTTACCGTGAAATAAACACGAAAACCTACTGTATTGGCATGCTATTTTGAATTCAAAAGCAAAAATGTTGGAATTAAGATTGCCTTAGAGAGTCATTTACATATTTGGTTAAAACGTAAAGTTCATGCTCATTTTAGTCTATTTTAACCACTATTCAATTTAACACACTAACTGAAACTGAAATTTGACTACAAAATACAGTTCACACAGTCCGATTAATACAATTTAAAAATGTTCAAATTATTCAAATCTCAACTACTGCAACTATGTATCTAACATTCAAACTATCACGCCTACAAGAGAACTAACACCAAGTTAACATAAGCCATATATCATTTTTTCAATAATCCAAACACATTGACTGACCCAATCCTTCATATATCAGTTGAAGCTGGAAAATTACCTGGAATTGGAATAGAAATAGAAGAGAGGAGAGTCAGCTACAGCAGGTGAGAAGCAACAGCAGTTCAATACTCATAAAACAGCCCAAAAAAGTTGAGATCAAGTAAAACCCAATCAATAAAGCTATGAATTACTTGAAATGCACTTCTACCAACTCTAAATTCACCAGAACACTTCAGCAACACCAAAACTTATCCAAAACCAGTCAAATAAACTCAAAACCTGTTCGAAAATTAGACTAATGACCTCTGAAATTTCAGGAACTAGACGAATATGAATCAACAAATAGAAAGCAAAATTAACTTGAATTATCTAATGGAATATTAATTTTTTTTTTTTTACTGATTTCTATTGTTTTTTTTTTTGGTATTTTTGCAAGGTTTGAATTCGAAGAAAAATTCTGAGAATGGGCAAAGTTTTTGAGCTCTCAGAGGAACCCCTATTCAACGAAATTCAATGCCTATTTATAGGCCAAGCTTAAAGGATTTCCAGATTTTTCTTTTTTCTTGTTAGTCCCTATTTTTATTATTGATTTTACCCCTCATTTTCTGACTTGCAGTACAAGTAACTACCCTTATTGCCTTGGCCTCTACACTAAAGCCTATTCTAGAACCTTATATACCCTTTACAATTCCTATACTACCCTTAACCCATTTTAATATTTACCAATTCTGTTAATTCTGCCCTTTTCCATGTCCAAACTACCCTTGTTAACTCTTAAAATTACTGCAGCCCCCTCCCCTTTGATCTTTGTCCAATTTGACCTTGTTAAAATCCTAAAATTAATAAACTTTAACTAATAGGATTTTTACTAACAGCTATAACCAATCAGGCCCTTAAGTATTTAAACAAATCAACAAAGCATCAACTGGAATCAATTTCAAACCATTCCTAAATCTAATTCATGTGAATAAACTAAGGCAAAACTAATTGAACCAAGACTGATAATCTAAATACTTGCAGAACTTCAGAAACAAGGCAAACAACGAACTAACAAACTCAAATGGAAGAAATAAACCTGAATTTTATGAAATTAACCAATCAAAAACCTCAATTAATTCTCACCTACTTGGATGCAAATTATTATCAAGCTAACAGGAAACAATCGATACCAAACTAAAAGAGCAGAAAAAAAAAACAATTAAAACTAACTAACGACTGTTCAACTACCATCTAAACATTTGAAGAAAATTGACCTTAGCATTTAAACAATCGCAGAGGTGAGATGCTATGAAGCTGGACTCAAATAATATACAAACGTGCAGTCGGAATCAATTACGAACAAAGCCTCAAAGAATCAAGCAATTTGAACGGGAAGAAGAAAAGAAAGAATTATTAGACTTGTCAGAACATTAAGAAAACTTACTGATGAAAGAACACTTAGGCCAGTCGCATTATACCCAAACTCGACCACTCCTAGGATCGTTTGAACTCTTTTGGTGACCAATAATGCTTGAATCCTCCAGGATTCATGATCCGTAACATCCCGAATGGTATGTTTTCGTTGAAAACATGCCATTAGGGATATTACGATCAGGTATCCTCAAGAATTAGGGTTAGGGCTTTTTGGTCGGAAAACTTTGATATGAAATTTGACGAGTTCCAGCCAGATTCAAAGGAAAAGCTTGGCAAATTAGGATAGAGGAGGAGAAGAGGAGTCCATGGTGTTATTTTGGTGGCTATTGGCGTAGGTGGTGTTCGCCGGAAAATTTTAAAACGGATATTCAAAAGCCTGGGGTGGCATTTGAAGGAGATGGACCAGGGATTCGAGATAAGGGAGACGAGGAGAGGTTGGGGTGTTATTTTGGGACGGGTTGGAGATGGTATCGTTTCCCGGCGGCGGCGACTCCGGCGAGGCCTGGTGATGGTACGAGGAAGACGAAAACCCTGGTCTCTAGGGTTAATGAATAATTTCAGACACTCTTATGTTAATGGGAAAAAGGCTATGGGCCGTTTGATCAAGGAAATTGGACGGTCAGGATGCAGGGGGGGAAACGACGTCGTTTGGTTATCTACTGAAGCAGACCGGGTTGGGTAATTGGGCCGGCGGGTGTTTTTTTTTTATTTGGGCTATGGCATTTTGTTCCAAATTGGCCCAGATTTGGTCCCTTTGTAAGACCAACTTTTTTTTTCTTTTTATATGTTTTTTTTATTCCTTTTATTACTCCTTTTTGTTTGTTTTTCCATTTTATATTTTTGTATTATTTTTGGATTTCATAAAAAAATGCAAAATTAAAATAAAGACCTAGTTTATTTCATAGTTAAGCAAATTAATTCCTAAAATTTTTTAAAATCTATTTTGTGACAAATTCAACAATTAACAATTAAAGAATGCAAAAGTAGACTATTTTTGTTATTTTTTATATTTTGTTCTAAAAATAATTTAACCACTAATTAATCCTAAGATATGGAATTAGATCCTAAATGCAAATGCATATTTTTGTATTTTCATATGAATAAAAATGCATACATTAAAATGCAACCAATTAACAAAATTCACAAAAATTGTAAAATAATAAGGAAATCATTTTATTGGGAATTTTGGGAATAATTCATATATAGAGCAAAAATCACGTGCTCACACATACCAGTTGAAGTCGGAGAACCAAGATTGAGGTATTCACATACCAGCGGAACAGAGAACGACGAAAACAAGCGTCAAGACCTCGACGAGCCGAGGAAAGAAGAGAAATGGCCCACATAAGAATGGTGGCTCAGAAATAACAAGTCGAAAGATACTACAACAAAAGAGCCAAAGTAAGACCACTCAAAGCCAAAACATTGGCATAAAAAGACCCAAGCAAAGGAAAACTGGGCACCAACTGGGACGGACCCTACAAAATCACAGCAGCAGCAGGTAAAGGAGCATTCCAATTAGAAACAACGGAAGGAAGAACTCTCCAAAACAATTGGAACATCGCCCACCTCAAGTATTTCCAATTCTAAAAGGCGTCTCCTGAGTCGCACTCTTTTTCCCTTACCCGAGTTTTGTCCCAATTGGGTTTTCTCGAGGAGGTTTTTAACGAGGCGACAGAGAAGACACCTGGAGATATTTGCGAAACGAGTTTATCATACCAGCCATTCCATACGCTCTTCTGGATAACATGACAAAGGGACTGGACTAGCACCATCTCCAATGTATGAACGGCTAAGGCCATCTCCAATGTATGAACGGCTAAGGCCATCTCCAATGTATGAACGGCTAAGGCCATCTCCAATGTATGAACGGCTAAGGCCATCTCCAATGTATGAACGGCTAAGGCATCTCCAATGTATGAATGGCTAAGGCCATCTCAAATGTATGAATGGCTAAGGCCATCACCGATGTATGAACGGCTAAGGCCATCTCCGATGTATGAACGGCTAAGACCATCTCCGATGTATGAACGCTAAGGCCATCTCCAATGTATGAACGGCTAAAGCCATCTCCAATGTATGAATGGCTAAGGCCATCTCCAATGTATGAACGGCTAAGGCCATCTCCAATGTATGAACGGCTAAGGCCATCTCCAATGTATGAACGGCTAAGGCCATCTCCAATGTATGAACGGCTAAAGCCATCTCCAATGTATGAACGGCTAAGGCCATCGTCATCAATAAGTCGACCCAACTCGACTACGACAAACGAGTAATTCGACGATAGTCGAAGTTACGTATATGGCTAAGGCCATCTGCAACGTGTAAATGGATAAGGCCATCGTCGTCAATAAATCGACTCAGCTCGACTACGACAAACGAGTAATTTGACGACAGTCGAAGTTACGTATATGGCTAAGGCCATCTCCAACGTGTAAATGGCTAAGGCCATCGTCATCAATAAGCCGACCCAGCTCGACTACGACAATCGAGTAATTCGATGATATTCGAAGTTACGTATATGGCTAAGGCCATCTGCAACGTGTAAATGGCTAAGGCCATCGTCGTCAATAAATCGACCCAGCTCGACTACAACAAACGAGTAATTCGACGACAGTCGAAGTTATGTATATGGCTAAGACCATCTCCAACGTGTAAATGGCTAAGGCCATCGTCATCAATAAGCCGACCCAGCTCGACTACGACAAATGAGTAATTCGACGATAGTCAAAGTTACGTATATGGCTAAGGCCATCTCCAATGTGTAAATTGCTAAGGCCATCGTCGTCAATAAGCCGACCCAGCTCG
This sequence comes from Nicotiana glauca, assembly GCA_026770625.1. NCBI lineage: Eukaryota > Viridiplantae > Streptophyta > Magnoliopsida > Solanales > Solanaceae > Nicotiana > Nicotiana glauca. Next base: position 20,207 of record MU788851.1, read on the forward strand.
ACTACGACAAACGAATAATTCGATGACAGTCGAAGTTACGTATATGGCTAAGGCCATCTCCAAGGTGTAAATGAGTCAACCCAGCTCGACTACGACAAACGAGTCGTCGAAGTTACGTATATGGCTAAGGCCATCTCCAACGTGTAAATGGCTAAGGCCATCGTCGTCAATAAGTCGACCCAGCTCGACTACGACAAACGAGTAATTCAACGACAATCGAAGTTACATATATGGCCAAGGCCATCTCCAACGTGTAAATGGCTAAGGCCATCGTCGCCAACCCTGTTCGACCACGGCACAAGGCACGTAAATAAAAGATAAAGCGATGTCATTATTAGCTAAAGCCACCACTCTTTAGCATTGAAGCCGCCTCCTATCAGCGGATAACACAAACAACATTCGAAAGCACACTGAGAATCCTTCAAGTAAGCAAGCATCCGCTCTGCGGAGACGAGATGCTGAAAATAAAAGCTACAAAAGGAAAAGAATAACAGCAAAAGTATATATTTCATTATCATCCAAAAATGCATGCACGAAAGGACCCATTTACATTTCCAAATACAACAAAACAAAATGTATACAAGTCCTAAGGGGCTTCGCCATTCTGCTCACCACCCCGCCGGACCGCCATCTCATCCATTGCTGCCCCCGGGCTGATAAGTTGCAGAGATCCAGGACCCGAATCCTAGACGGTTAACGTCTTAGGAATTATAGCCCGCCCGGTCTGGGGAGTCGGATCTATAACCACAGGCTTCTCAGGCAATGCGAGCTACGCGCCGTTGCTCCTGAACCTCCGCCTAAATAGCTCGACCCGCAGCTAAGAACTCCTCGAGCACGACTAGCCTGGCCTCGGCATACACCCACATCTCATGCGCCTCACGATGCGCATCCTCATCAGACCTTGGTGCAGCAGTCCGCTTAAGGGCTTCAATCTTAGCCGCCTTGGCATCAAGCTCGGCGGTCAAGGCAGCGACCTTGGCTCACAAATTAGCGGCTTCCACTGCTACCCCACGGCCGACCTCCAGTTCCTCTTCCTTCGACCGGAGAAGAGTCTCCAACTCAATGTTCCAAGCCAAAGCGGCCATCAGCTGCTCATCAAGTTGCTCCAGCTCAACCACCCTCTGTTTCAACTGGGCCTCCGACTGCTCAAGGCCCTCACAGAAAACCCGAAATTCCGGGTCCTGCTTGAGTAGGTCCGCCAGCGCCTGATGCTTGGCACAGCACCGCTAATACTTCTTTACCACTTTATTAAAAGTGGCTGCCTTCCTCTGCGCTCGCTGCCTCCTCTCTACCTCCAAAATGAGAGTCTAAAAAGGAGAAGAAAAAGAGGAAATGAAAGTCAGTATGCATCAAAGTTAGCCTTATGACACACAAAGAAAACTAAAAAGTACCTGCAAGGCCGCGCTAGCGACCCTCCGGGATAGATCCTCGTCACTAACACCTTTTAGCGTTTCACGCTCAGCGGCCGCACATAATAGGGTCATATCCGTTACGGCCTGCTCACTGTGTTGCAATAGGTTATACCCTCCTGGAATCAGAATTCGACGGTTGGATCTACCTGCCATCATCCCCACATAGGCCGGACCCCTCGTTAACACGTCTATATCTACATGGGCGGCCTCAGGGTCCACCCTCTCGGCACCGTCGCCCACTTTTCCAACAACAGCCGACAAGCCACTATCCGGAATGCGGGCTGGGTTAGCGTCGGGAATTGCCCTTCTTTGGGGAGCTGACCTCACAGAACGGATGGAATCGGCCATAAAAACTAGCCTCGACCCCTGACGGGGCTCACTAGCCCTCTCTTCTTATGTGTCTATCCCCTTGCCAGTTATCAACCGATGTCTTTTCCTCTCTGGCGGCTCCTCACCCTCAGAAGTCTCGTCCACAGGTCGCGGGGATGGCATTGAAAGAGTCACTTCACTTATGGATGCCGCCACGGGCGCAATCTCCTGCTGAGGAACCTCGGGAGTGCCATCACTAAGCGAGCCGTAGGGTATGTATCCGCCCTCGGAGTCAGTCCCCGCCCTAGGCGAGGTAACGACGTTTCTCTTCTTCTTAGAGGCCCTCCGACCTGCCAACACGAATAAGTCAGGTAACAAACCTAAGGGAACCGCCTAACCTGAGCCAAAGAATTACCTAATGGGCCGTTTCGTTCATGAAATGCAGCCCAGGTACGGTATTCCTCCGCATAAGGAATCATTTTTTCCACCCACGACTTAATATTTTCAATGAACTGGGGTGGAGAAGCCCTCACAACAAAAAAGAGAAAAGAAAGAAATCACAGTGGCCGCATGGTCAAGGTCGTAAGTAATCATGAATTCTATAAATAAAGGTACTTACGTTCTGGGTTCCATCTTTCCAGGAATCCCTCAGGGTTAGACACCAGGAGCTCCGTTCTGATGTAGAAGTACTTACGCCAAAAGTGGTGGTTGGTCTTGTCGTCGGCTTTAACAACCAAGCCCTTCGTGCCACGGCTTTTCAACTGCAGCATGGTGCCCCTCAGGTAACCTGGGCTGAATAACTGTAAAAGGTGGTGAACTCAGACGTTGCACTCAGAATTGGCCACATGTGGTCACAATCCTACACACCTTCAAAGTGTGAGGAGTAAGCTAAGCCGGAAACACATTGAAAAAGCAGCAAAGCTCCTCCGTTAGAGGGTAGATCGGGAGGCTATAACCGATCAAAAACGGGTACTCATAGAAGGTGCAGTACCCAGGTCGGTGCACATTGGCGTAGTCCGTCCCAGCCGAAACCATCTCCACGTAGTTAGGAATATGGTGCGTCTCTCGAAGATCGTCTAAGTGGGATTGTAATAAATCACTATGCTCTCAGGGAAGGGCTGGGCTTTTAGTTGGAAAATCCCTTCGAATATGTATCTCCTTTGGGAGGACGTTGTCTATACTAAGGTGAACAAGGGCCTTCCCTACCTTTTACTCTTCGCCATCGGAGGAGGGCGGAACCCTAGATGGGGCATTATCTTTGGTCTTTTTACTACTCTGGCAATGCTTTGTCATGTTATCCTATGTAAGAAACAAAGCACTAACGACAGGAAGTGTGGTTTCAAAGAAGTGGGAGAGTCTCGCACGAAATAACGGTTGCTAGAAAGAAAGGCAAAGAAGGAAGCCAGAAAAGGTTTTCCAAAGGTTCGAAAGATGAAATGGATTTAACCTTCCCTCTATTTATAGGGTTAGGATACGCGGAAATCGAAGAGGCATGATTCAAAATAGGCACGGGAAATCAGAACATCACATCATCCTTTGAATCACCTGGGGAGTAAGTATAATTATGACGCATTCGGGCGATGACGTCATTTCAAAAAGGGAACCATACATCAGCGGCTCGGTGATGCCATACATTTCATCTCATTCATGTCACCGCCCCCATAATGAGTTCAAATTTTCCAAAGACAAGGTTTTTATTTCCGCCCATCGAAGACGTCTACCGAATACACCTCCAACGAGCAGAGGGACTAACTGTATGGGGTCAAATTTGGCCCTCAATGTCTCTACGGTGAAGGGTAGGCCCAGTGAGCATACGTCAACTAAAGTAAGAGTATGACTTGGGTGTAAGGACAAAGGCGACGCCAGTTAAAACTCAGCGTCCTCACTAGGGGGACGTCGACTACTATTTGTACTTTTATGACTATATCGAGGAAGGCCTCCTTCTATATAAATGAGACCTTCCCATTGTAAAGGGGCATCAGTATTATTGTCAAAGAATACAACTCTCTTATTTTCTCCTATTCTCTCTCTATCTCTACATCTAACGATCACTCATTCTCACGTTCTTATTACCAGATCTACTACAATATTTTTATCTTTTTGTCTCTAAGTTTTATTATATTTGATTACGATTTACCCTCAGTTATTTTTTATTATTCTTTAAGCTTATAAAGTATATTGATAACTTTTGAGCCAAACACTTTCAATAAGATATTATAAGTAATAAATTAACAAACAATTCTATATTCTAATTTATTACTAAAAACATATTAATGAATATAATATCTGTAAGTTATTATTACTAACACTAATTATTGAATAATAAGTTCCATAACTCACAAATACAAAAATATTGTCATCAAATGAAAAAGGTTAAATAATGGAAATCTAACAAAAGTTAAAACATGAAGAATTTTCAAATAAAATGTTCTATCAAATTCAGTTTTGCGATATTAGTGTTCGATCTCAACTTTGTAATTATTGTTAAAGAATGGATCTTTTGGCGAGTCAAATGATTGTTAATAAATTCTTGATAATCTACATACAAAGCTAATTACAAATAATTTCTCAATAACTTTTGGACGAACTCGTGTGTGAGGCGTTGGGTGTATATCAAGCATATGTTTGGGGTCATTTGAGGCGGAAGATTCACAGGATAAGAACCCACACGTAATCCAAGAGTATTTTACGAGTGTCTCACTTCTAGGCCAGTCTCAATTTTTCCTAATCCCTATTTGGCAAGTGAAAATAACAATGATTAAGATTCATAATGGAATATTCATTAATTGTTTATCTTTTGAATTCTTTCATATTTGATCTATGTTGGAAGATCTTAACAGTTAGGATTTTAAGAGCAACCATGTGACGACCTGGCCCGTCGTCACGTGAGTTACCACCCCATTTCCCCCTTATTGTGTTGCTTCACGTTTCAATATCGGTATTAGAGTTGATCGGATAGAGTTGGGTTGGTTTTGGATGAAAATGAGACAATTAGCATCTTAGAAGGAAGGTTGTTGTAAAAATGTCAACCGGAAGTTGACTATATGGTCGGAGGGCTCGGATGTGAATTTCGGCGGTTTGGTTAGCTTCGGAGGATGATTTGTGACTTAGGGGAGCAATCGGAATCGAATTTGGAGGTCCGGTGTAGAATTAGGCTTGAATTGGCGAAGTTCGAATTTTGGCGGATTCCGGTTGATAGGTGAGATTTTGATCCGAGGGTCGGAATGGAATTCCGAGAGTTTCAGTAGCTTTTTTAGGTGATTTTGGATATGTCTGCAAATTTTCATGTCATTCGGATGTCGTTTGGTCGGGTTTTTGATCGAATGTGAGTTTCGGAAGTTTAAGGAAAAATTAGGCTTGAATTCGTGGTAATTTGATTATTTTTTGTTGTTGTATGCGTTTTTATGATTGGAACAAGTTTGTATGGTGTTTTGGAGTAGGTTGGTATTTTTGGTTGAGGTCCTGGGGTCCTCGCGATGAATTCAGGTGGTCAAACGGACCAAGTTTGGCTATTGGAAGCTGCTGAATTGCAGCAGTTATTGCAGAAGGAAAATGGTCTATGCGATCGCATAGACTGAGTCGCGATCACATAGAACAGGGTCGTGAAGCATTGTGATCGCATGGATTGAGTCCGCGATCGCATAAGAGGATTTTGAAGCGCAGCATAATTTGCACTACGCGATCGCATGAGTTGGGACGCGATCGCATAGGTTTGAGAAGTGAAGCACTGCGATAGCATAGCTTGGATTGCGTTTGCATAGAAGGTTTTTGAGCTCCTAGAATTTTGTTCACCGCGATCGCATGCTCAGGGCTGCGATCGCATAGAGTTAAAATTGGGCGACAGAAGGGTTTTTAATAACATTTCATCCGCGAACCAAGTCCCATTTCCACCATTGTTGAGCACATTTTTAAAGCTTTTGACGAGGGATTAAGAGGGTTTCGACTAGGATTCGATTGGAGGTAAGTTTTATGAGTTAAATACGTGATTTTATTGAAGATTCATCATTAAAATCTCTGAAAATTGGGTGAAAATTGGAGAAGTTAGGGCTTGGTTTTTGGTAATGTAAAATTGGAATTTGAAGGGGCAATTGAACTCCGATTTTGATAAATTTTATATGTACGGACTCGT
>MU788852.1:0-27943 GCA_026770625.1 Nicotiana glauca
AAATGCCTATATATATTTTTCTAAACATTCTGCCAAAAATTCTAAAAATTGACCCCGGGCCCGCTTGGTCAAAACTCGAGGTTCGGACCAAAATAAATTTACCTATTCACCCACGAGTTCAAATATATAATTTGCTTTCAAGTTCGACCCTAACGAGGTCTAATTCACGAAATCTTTAAAAACCCTAACTCTACTTAATTCTCTAATTTCTACCTATTTTCACATGCTTTGGGACTAGGAATTCAAATGATATTGATGGAAAATGAAGAAAACGAGTTAGGAAACACTTACCCAAGAAACTTAGGTGAAGAAATGCTCCAAGAATCGCCCAAGAGCTTTGAAGAAGAGAGGGTTTGTGAAATAGTATGAAAATCCCATTTGTGTTTTGTTTTGGGACTTAAAATCGCTGGGCAGAAAATTGCTCTATGCGATCGCGAAGAGGCTCATGCGATCGCATAGGGATGGGAAGGCTGGACATTGCGATCGCACAAGGGCTATTGCGAACGAACAGAAGGAAACGGGGCAAGCTATGTGATCGCGGATGAATGATTGCGATCGCATAGAACAATTTCGGGGCACCTGAGACTTACTCTATGCGATCGCGGAGGGAGTATGTGATCGCATAGAACAAACTGGGCTCTTGAAATTTTACACTATGCGATCGCGGAACAAGCTATGCGATCGCATAGAACAAAAACTGGGCAACAACAGACAGCAGATTCTGAAATTTTTCTAAGTCCAAAAGCACCCTGACACCTATCCGAAACTTACCCGAGCCATGCATACTAACTCAAAAATATCCTACAAAGTTAACCGTGCGATCAAATCGCCAAAATAACATCAAAAACAATGAATTAAGCCTTAAAATTCATGATTTCCTTCAATTTTTATAAAACGTTAAATTTTTCATTTTAAGTCCGAAATACGTTAAACGACATCCGTTTTCAACCAAACTTTACAGAAATCACTTAAACCACATATAAGACCTGTACCGGGTGCCGAAACCAAAATACGGGCCCGATACCATTACTTTTAATCAATTTTTATTTTCATTTTCCTTAAATATTTTTAGAAAATAATTTTACTCAAAAATTCATTTCTCGGACCTGGGACCTCGGAATTCGATCCCGGGAAAATGCCCAAGTCCCATATTTTCCTACGGACCTTCCGAGACTGTCAAATCACGGGTCCGAGCCCGTTTACCCAAAATGTTGACCAGAGTCAAACTTATTCATTTTAATACCAAAACTTAGCAAATTTTCACAGAATTTCATATTTGAGCTTCCAGCTACGCGTACGGATTACACACGCAAATCAACGCGACTATAAATGAGGTTTTCAAGGCCTCAGAGTTATAAAATTCGATTTGAAAACAAGTGATGACCGTTTGGGCCATCACAAGTATATTATTAGCACAACCGACCCCATGTGCTGGTAAGTGCCTAGCCTAACCTCGGCGAAGTAGTGACGAGGCTAGGACCAGACTACCAAATAAACCCGTGTAGTTATATAATATACACCAGAAAGTAAAACAGGAATAAACAAGTAAAGATGGGAGGGGAAAACATGCTTCGGGGAATAATATGTAAAAACAGAATATCAAGAGAGTTATAAAGGAATCAAAAATCCAACTACTAGCAAGGATAAGGAAAACAAAGGCAGATTTCACTTTCATTTCACATCTTGTTGCAGGCGTGCAAACCGATCCCATTTCTCATATCATGTGGCAGGCGTACCTCCCGCTCCCATTTCATTTATCTCGTGGTAGGCGTACCACCCGATCCCATTTCATGTATCTTATGGTAGGCGTACGACCCTCTCCCATTTCATTATATCGTGTGGTAGGCATACCACCCGCTCCCATCTTATTATATCTTGTGGTAGGTGTACCACCTACACCCATTTTGATTATCTTGTGGCAGGCGTACCACCCGCACCTATTTCAGTTATCTTGTGGTAGGCATACCACCCGCTCCTATTTACAAACCAACAATAATCACAAAGAATCCCGACAAGTGAACAAGAGCAATATAAGAACTTCCCGGCAAGGGAACATTAATATTTCAACAACATCCATGCAAGGGAATATTGATATTTATAACATGTGAGGCACGATAAACCATAATAGAGTCATAACAATTACAATACAAGACTCACGGGCATGCTTGATACTAACGTATAGATACTCGTCATCATGCCTATGCATCGTACTCCAGAATTAACATGTAGCAAATAGACACAACTCCTAATCCCTCAAGCTAAGGTTAGACCAAACACTTATCTGGATGCCACGAATACAATTCACGATTCAATTATAGCTTTACCCCATGATTCCACCACCAATCCGCTCGTATCTAGTCACAAGTTACTTAATTACATAAATAAACGCTAAATGAATCAATTTGAACGCATGAAAATGAGTTTTCCAAAGTTTTAGCCAAAGGTCAAAAATCGCCCTAGGGCCCACATGGTCAAAACCCGAGGTTCGAACCAAAACCCGATTACCCATTCCCCCACGAACTTAAATATATAATTTATTTTGAAATCGAACCTCAAATCGAGGTTCAAGTCCCCAATTTTGAAACTACCTAGGTTCTACCCAAAACACCCAATTTACCCCATGAAAATCATTGATTTTGAGTTGAAATCATGTTAAAAAATGTTAAGGAGTGAAGAAAATGAGTTAGAAATCACCTACCAACGTTTTGAAGAAGATAGGTTGTTTTAAAAATCACCTCTTATGTTTTTTTTAGGTTTTAAAAAATGAAAAATAACTGAAAATTCCGTCTATTTATACCCCTCTCAGACCCCCTGTGCGGACCGCACAATACCGACTGCGGTCGCATAGCCCAGTGAACCTGAGGTTTATTGAGTTGGCTCGCCATGCTATTGTCATACTCCCCACTGAGAGGGAGAGAGTGAGACGGTTTATTGATGGACTCATTCAGCCTATTCATCTCCAGATGGCTAGAGAGGTGGGGAATGATATTACTTTTTAGGAGGCGGCCGATGTGTTGCCCAGAGGATCGAGATAGTATTGCCACAGGGGGATGGTCATAGAGCAGACAAGAGACCCCGTCAGTCAGGCCGATTCAGTGGTGCCTCATCATGAGGCAGAGATTTATATGATAGGGGTCAGCCTTCTAGGCCTTTCCAGTCAGCCCTCCAGGTTTCTCAAGGTGCCCTAGGTGGCCGTGGTTCTCACACACACTATTCTAATCAGCAGCCATTCAGTGCACCACTAACCCCTATCAGTGCACCGCCGCTTTAGAGTTTCCGTGGTGGTAATTCAGGTCGATAGGGCCAGCAGACTCAGCAGCCGAGGGCTTGTTACACTTGTGGTGACACGGGTCATATTGCTAGATTTTGCCCTCGAGCATCGAGCAGTTCTCAACACCAGGGTTCTCGTGCCATGGTTCAGGCACCAGGTGCTCCACAGCCCGCCCAGCCAGCTAGAGGTGGGGGTAGAGGTGCCAAAGGTGGAGGTAGAGGTCATAGAGGTGGAGCTCAGACCGCCAGAGGTGGAGGCCAGCCAACAGCAGGCCGTCCCAGAGAGGTAGATCAGTGTGGTGGGGCCCATCCCCAATGTTATGCTCTTCAGGCTAGGCCCGAGGTAGAGGCTTCAGATGCGGTTATTACAGGTACAGTTCTGGTTTGTGATAGAGATGCTTCAGTGTTGTTTGATCTGGGATCTACGTATTCGTATGTGTCGTCCTATTTTGCCCCGTATTTGATCATGCCTAGTGATGCATTGGGAATTCCTATTTATGTGTCTACACCGGTGGGTGATTCCATCATGGTCGATCGAGTCCATCGCTCTTGTGTTGTGGTGATTGGGAGTCTGGAGACTCGTGTAGATTTGTTGCTTTTAGATATGGTCGACTTTTTATTATATTGGGGATGGACTGGTTATCACCCTATCATGCTATCTTGGACTGCCATGCCAAGACTGTGACCTTAGCTTTACCGGGTATGCCTCGTTTGGAATGGAGAGGGACTCCAGGTCATTCCACCCGCATGTTATATCGTATGAGAAGGCTCGGCGTGTGGTCAAGAAGGGGTGTTTGGATTTTCTAGCTTATGTTCGGGATTCCAGTGCTGAGGTTCCCTCTATCGATTCTGTGCCCATTATTTGTGAGTTCCCTGATGTTTTTCCTTCAGACTTGCCGGGTATGCCACCCGATAGGGATATTGATTTCTGCATTGATCTGGTTCCGGGTACGCGGCCCATTTCTATTCCACCATATCGTATGACCCTACCGGAGTTAAAAGAGTTAAAGGAACAATTGCAGGATTTGCTTGAAAAGGGTTTCATTAGACCCAGTGTCTCACCTTGGGATGCGCCGGTGTTATTTTTCAAAAAGAAGGATGGGTCAATGAGAATGTGTATTGATTACCGGTAACTGAACAGGGTAACGGTCAAGAATTAGTATCCACTGTCGAGGATAGATGATTTGTTCGACTAGCTTCAGGGTGCCAGGGTATTTTCCAAGATTGACTTGCGATCTGGTTACCATCAGTTGAGGATTAGGGCATCCGATGTCCCTAAGGTAGCTTTCCGCACTTGATATGGGCATTATGAGTTCTTGGTTATGTCATTTGGGTTGACAAATGCCCCAGCAGCTTTCATGGACTTGATGAACCGAGTGTTCAATCCTTATTTGGATTCATTTGTGATAGTGTTCATTGATGATATATTGATATACTCCTGCAGCCAGGAGGAGAACGAGCAGCACCTTAGAGTCGTTCTTCAAACTTTGAGGGATAGTTAGCTATACGCTAAGTTTTCAAAGTGTGAATTCTGGTTGGGTTCAGTTGCATTTCTGGGCCATGTTGTATCAGCAGAGGTTATTCAGGTGGACCCAAAGAAGATAGAGGCAATCAAGAATTGGCCTAGACCAGCATCAGCTATAGAGATTCGGAGTTTCTTAGGGTTGGCAGGATACTATCGATGGTTTGTGGAGGGATTTTCATCTATTGCAGCCCCGATGACCAGATTGACCCAGAAGGGTGCCCAGTTCAAATGGTCAGATGAGTGTGAGGCGAGATTTCAGAAGCTCAAGATAGCTCTGACTATGGAACCGGTGTTGGTTTTGCCCACATATTCAGTGCCCTATACAGTCTGTTGCGATGCTTCCCGTATTGGGCATTGTGCGATGTTGATGCAGTATGGCAAGGTCATTGCCTATGCTTCGAGGCAATTGAAGATTCATGAGAAGAACTATCCAGTACATGATCTAGAGTTGGCAGCCATTGTTCACGCATTGAAGATTTTGAGGCATTATCTGTATGGCGTGGCATGTGAGGTGTTCACTGACTACAAGAGTCTTCAGTACTTGTTCAAGCAAAAGGAGTTGAATTTGAGGCAGAGAAGGTGGTTGGAGTTGTTGAAAGATTATGATGTCGCCATTTTATATCATCCGGGGAAGGCCAATGCGGTGGCCGATGCCTTGAGTAGGAAGTCAGCCAGCATGGGCAGTCTTGCTTATATTCTGGTCAGTCAGAGGCCACTTGCTTTGGATGTTCAGGCCTTGGCCAATCAGTTTGTGAGTCTGGATGTTTCTGATCCCAGTCGTATGTTAGCTTGCACGGTCGTTCGTTCTTCATTATTGGAGTGTATCCGTGATCGGCAGTTTGATGATCCCCATTTGTGTGTCCTTAGAGGCACGGTGCAACGAGGAGGTGACAAGCAGGTTACCTTATATACAGATGGATTTTTGAGATTGCAGGGGCACATTTGTGTGCCCAATGTGGATGGGCTTCGAGAGTTGATTTTAGAGGAGGCCCATAGTTCTAGGTACTCTATTCATCCGGGCGCTGCGAAGATGTATCGAGATTTGTGGCAGCATTATTGGTGGTGTAGAATGAAGAAGGATATCTTAGCATACGTGGCTCGTTGTTTAAATCGTTAGCAGGTTAAGTACGAGCATCAGAGGCCTGGTGGTGTATTCCAGAGGATTGAGCTTCCCGAGTGGAAGTGGGAGCGGATTACTATGGACTTTTTTACTGGACTTCCACTGACTCGGAAGAAGTTCGATGCGATATGGGTTATTGTTGATAAGTTGACCAAGTCAGCACATTTCATTCCAGTGGCAGTTTCCTATTCCTATGAGAGGTTTGCTAAGATCTATATTCGGGAGATTGTTCACCTTTATGGTGTGCCCGTGTCTATCATTTCGGATCGGGGTACGCAGTTTACCTCGCGCTTCTGGAGAGCAGTGCAGCGAGAGTCGGGTACATGGGTAGATTTGAGCACAGCATTTCATCCCCAGACGGACGGTCAGTCCGAGCAGACTATTCAGATTCTAGAGGATATGCTTCTAGCTTGTGTTATCGACTTTGGAAGTTCGTGGGATAGTTCTTGCCTTTAGAAGAGTTTGCCTACAACAACAACTACCAGTCGAGCATCCAGATGGCTCCTTATGAGGCTTTATATGGTAGGCGTGTCTGTCTCCGATCGGATGGTTCGAGCCGGGAGAGGCTTAGTTGTTGGGTACAGATTCAGTTCAGGAGGCGTTGGACAAGGTCAAGATCATTCACGATAGGCTTCGTTTAGCTCAGTCTAGGTAAGAGAGTTATGCGGACTGCAAGGTTCGAGATATGGCATTTATGGTTGGTGATCTGGTATTACTCCGGGTGTTTCCTATGAAAGGCGTGATGAGATTTGGGAAGAAGGGCAATCTCAGCCCTAGGTTCATTGGCCCGTTTGAGATTCTTGATCGAGTGGGAGAGGTGGCTTATAGACTTGCCTTGCCACCGAGCTTATCAGCAGTGCATCCAGTGTTTCATGTGTCCATGCTTCGGAAGTATCACGGCGATCCAGCCCACCTGTTAGACTTCAGCACTGTCCAGTTGGACAAGGATTTGTCTTACGAGGAAGAGCCGGTAGCTATTCTAGACCGGCAGGTTCGTCAGTTGAGATCCAAGAGTTTCCCTTCTGTTCGTGTTCAGTGGAGAGGTCAGCCTCCTGAGGCATCGACCTGGGAGTCCGAGTCTGATATGCGGAGTCGTTATCCTCATCTTTTCCCCGACTCAGGTACTTCTTTCTTTTGTCCGTTCGAGGATGAACAGTTTTTTTAGAGGTGGAGAATGTGACGACCCAAAGGGTCATCACTTGTTCCCTTACTCATTATGTGCTTCTGAGGCCTTGAAAACCTTATTTGGGGTTGCCTCGATTTGCGTGCATAATCCAGGCACATAGTCGGAAAGCTTAAATATGAATTGTGTGAGAAAAATACTAAATTTTTGATATTAAATTGAATAGATTTGACTTTGGTCAATATTTTGGGTAAACGGACCCGGACCCGTGATTGCACGATCCGTAGGAAAATATGGGACGTGGGCGTATGCCCGGAATCGAATTCCGAGGTCCCAAGCCCGAGAAATGAAATTTTGTGTGAAATTATTTTCTGGAAATAATTAAGGAAATTAGAAATAAAATTTTATTAAAAGACTATGGTATCGGGCCCGTATTTTGGTTCCGGTTTCCGGTACAAGTCTTATATAGCGTTTAAGCGCTTTCTGTAAAGTTTGGTTGATCAAACGGACGTCATTTGACGTGTTTCAGACTTAAAATGGAAATTTGATGCTTTATGAAAATTTGGAAGGAATCATGGATTTTGAGGCTTAATTCGATGTTTACGATGTTATTTTGGCGATTTGATCGCGCGAGTAAGTTCGTAGGATGTTTTTGAGGTTGTTTGTATGTTTGGTTTAGAGCCCCGAGGGCTCGGGCGAGTTTTGGATAGGCCACGGATTGCATTTTTGAACTTAATAAAAATCTGGTATGCTTCTTTTGTGATTTTCGCATTTGCAAAGATGTGTCTCGCAATTGCGAGCTCGCAAATGCAAGCTTTGAATCACAATTGCGAAGCCTGGGACTTGGCCTACTGATCGCAAATACGATCTTGTTTCTCGCAAATGCGAAACTCAATGGGTCGCAAATGCAACCTTTTCATCTCAAATGCGAGGTCTGGCAAAATGGGAAGCGTTCGCAAATGCGAACCCAGCTTCGCATTTCCCACAAATGGTCGGGGTTCGCAAATGCGACCTCCAGTTCGCAATTGCGAACCCCAGTTCGTAATTCCCATATCTGAGGCCCAGCAAATTTTATACTTAGTCGAATTTTCACCATTTTCACCATTCTTTCAAAACCCAAACTCCTTAGGCGATTTTTCAAGAACAAGTTTCATTCCAAATCATTTGTAAGTCGAATTTTACTCAATTCTTTCAATCACTAACATCATTTAACATGTTTTTCATTTAAAATCAATGATTTTTATGGGTGAAATTGGGGGTTTTGGGTAGAACCTAGGTTTTTCTAAATTTGGGGATTCGGACCTCAATTTGAGGTTCGATTTCAAAATAAATCATATATTTGGGTTCGTGGGGGAATGAGTAAATGGGGTTTGGTTCGAACCTCGGGTTTTGACCACGTGAGCCCGGGGGCGATTTTGAAAAATTTATTTTTATGCATTCAAATTGATTCATTTAGTGTTTATTAAAGTAATTAAGTAATTTGTGGCTAGATTCGAGTGGATTGGAGGTGGAATCACAGGGTAAAGCTATAGGTGAGGCTTGAGTTGAGTTCAAAGCATCGAGGTAAGTGTTTGGTCTAACCTTAGCTTGAGGGAATAGGAGTCGAGTCTTATTTGCTACTTGCTAATTGTCGAGTGCGATGTATAGGCATGGTGACGAGTATCTATACATTGGTGTCTAGCATGACCGTGAGTCCTTATTTTGCGAATAGTTTGAATTCTGTTATACCTTCCATGCTTTATTGATGACTTCTATATGTTGTAAAGAGCTTGTGAAAGGAATTTTGATCTTTAAAACTTCGTGGAGCGTTGGCTCGAGTTGAATTCCAAATTGTGAAGGTATATGAGATAAGTAAATCTTTGGAGCATTGGCTCGAGTGATAATGTGAACTATGAGATGAAATTGAAAGGAAGAGAAAGAATTAATGATCTATTCCTTTGTCGGAACGTTGTTGATTATTGAATATTTTCCCTTGCCGGGACGTTGAGATTATTGATGTTGTACCCTTGCCGGATTTTTAATTATTTGTTTGTGTTCCCTTGCCGAGATTTTCCATTATTGTTTTATTAATCCCTTGCCCTTGTTTGTGATTGTTGATTGGGTGAGGAAGAGTGTTAAAGCACGAAGGGTGATGCCGTGCATTGTTTGTTTCTTGTGAGGAAAGAGTGTAAAGCACGAAGGGTGATGTCGTGCATTGATTGCTTATTATGAGAAAAAAGTGTTAAAGCACGAAGGGTGATGCCGTGCCGCACGATGTACCATTCCGTGCTGATTCTATTGATATATGTGAGTAATGAGAGTAAAAGCATGAAGGGTGATGCCGTGCACAAATGTTATTTCTTGGCGAGTATGAGAGTAAAAGCACGAAGGGTGATGTCGTGCACTTGTTGATTTCTGTTTCATTACATACTATTGAGTTGTGTTGTTTTCCTTCATTACTGGATGACTCTTATTTGGAAATTATTATACTCCCCACAGCATGCTGCCCCTCCCATATTGTTTATTTGTTTTGTATCTCGATTCCGCAATATATATAGATATATGAAATTGCACAGGTTTATGTGTTAGTCTAGTCTAGCCTCGTCACTACTTGGGGTTAGGCTAGACACTTACCAGCACATGGGGTCGGTTGTGCTGATACTACACTCTGTGCTATTTTGCATAGATTCAGGTTTCGGGCGGTAGCAGCAGTAGTGTGGGACCAGGCCTTCAGTCCAGCGAGACCCGAGGTAGCCTTGCAGGCGTCCGCAGGCCCGACGTCTCCTCTATCCTTTATTTTGTCTGTTATCTCATTGTATTCGAGACAAACATTTTATATTCTCTTTCAGACGTTTGTATTTAGTATTCTTAGCAGTTCGTGAGTATTAAGACTTTGGCTTATTATTTAATCTCGTCGCTTTTGTATTATTGCTGATAAATGTTAAAAGGGATAAGGTTATTAATGAAAACGTAATTAAAAATTGGCTTGCCTAGATCTCATTAGTAGGCGCCATCACGACTCCCGAGGGTGAAAAATTTGGGTCGTGACAGGACCTGTTACACTGTGTGAACCGCACAAAATAGAGTGCGGCCGCATAGCCCCCCACCGCGGTCGCACACTATTTTGTGCGGACCGAACTGGCGGGTTCAGAGACCTGCAACTTCTCTGAACCTGCAACAACTGTGCTTTTAAGCCTAAGACATCCCGGAACCTACCCGAAACTCACCAAAGCCCTCGAAACTCCAAACCAAGCATACAAACAACATCAAAAATATCCTACGGACTTATTCATATAACCAAATCACCAATATAACATCATGAGCATCGAATTAAACCTCGAGATGAATGAAATTTCTCAAAACTTCTTTAAACATCAAATTTTACATTTAAGGTTTGAATCCCGTCAAACGGATTCCGTTTCTTACCAAACTTTGCAGAATTATCTTAAATCACATATAAGACCTGTACCGGACATCAGAACCAAAATACAGGCCTAATACCAACATGTTTTAATCAAAATTCATTTCAAAACCTTATAAATAATTTTCTTTAAAAAAAATTCATTTCTCGGGCATGGGACTTCGAAATTTGATTCTGAGCATACGCCCAAGTTCCATATTTTCCTACGGACCTTCGGGACCGTCAAATTACGGGTTCAGGTCCGTTTACCCAAAACATTAATCGAAGTCAAATTAATTCATTTTATAGTCAAAATTTTTCAATTTTCACATATTTTCATATATAGGATTTTTGGCTACGCGCCCGGACCACGCACACAAATCGAGGTAATGCTAAGAGAGGTTTTTAAGGCCACGAAACACAGAATTCTTTTTAAAAAAACAAGTGATGACCTTTTGGGTCATCGCAAGACAATCGGTATCAAATAAACTTCTTGATAAAGAAGATGAGCAAATGATCAAAATGATCACAATAAAGGAGGCAAGTGATCTAGAAGATCACATGTCATAACACTTCATAAAATCTCATGAGAGATTCAGATACCTGAATATATGAATGAAGAGATCTCTATGTTATGTCTTTATTACAAAAAGGAGGTTGGAACCGATATAAAATATTCGTCGACAACTTCTATGAAAGCGCTAAGTATAGATAAAGATCTTAAGTCCGGAGAAACAATTAAAGTAGAATTTGATTTCATATGAAAGACAAGTAGTTTTGGACCTGCAGTTCATACACTTAAAGTATAAAGTCAATAGAGTGTGCTATCACCTTTATGTATCTTATATGTCTGGCATGACATGAAAACTTGATGTAAATCTAAAGTTTATTATATGGCTTATATGACAATCCATGAAGGATTTAAGTTGCTTGAAGCATATACCATTCTTGATCTTGAAGTACAACTTCCTCAGTACAATTTGTGCACAAATGTATCTTGCTATAATTATAGGCATGAATAATATGATAGCAAGAGTTTTCACCTGTATGTGAAGATATTGAACTGATGATTACAACAAGATCATATGAACACAATACATCTATTAGGGATGATGATTTCAAGGTGAAATAAATTAGTGCAAGTTAATATGGCTGATTTGTTTATCATATCTCTACCAAAGATCTTTTGAAGATGGTGCACAAGATTGGAATACAAATGTTTATGAATGTGAATTGATGCTCTCATCAGGGGGAGTTAATACGGGTTGTACTCTTTTTTCCTTACAAGGTTTTGTCCCATTATGTTTTCCTTGCAAGGTATTTAACGAGGCAACCAAAATGCGTATTGTTAGATATGTGTACTATTTTTCCTTTACTAGAATTTTTTTCCCACTGAGTTTTATTTTAGTTAAGGTTTTAACGAGGCACATTATCTGTTGAATAGACATTCAAGGGGGAGTGTTATAAATAGAATTTCATTTATGGTGAATGTCTATATTTAGAAAGATTCAGGGTTTATTACTTGATGGTTAAGTCACCCTTTTCCTATAAATAGAGGGTTCTACTCCATTGTAATTCATCCCATATCAATAAGAATTCTCTCTCCCTCTTTCTTTGCAATATTGTTCTTGTTCTTTTATTATTTTCATAACAATCTTTTTATTTCTATTTTTGAAAGATCTTTCATTCTCCGTCCAAGAACATAATTATGCATCCAAATATTGTCTTTTTATAGAAGAGAGAATTTATGATTGAAAACATATTTATAATTTAATACCATCCTAGCATATGAGTGAAAATATAGGATTCATGCATGTCATGAATATCAGATTTAGAATTTATTTTTATCAATTATCACGAATATAATACTTTATTTTTGCATGTCTACATTCGGTTGACATTTAATTTGAATTGAAACTTTTTAAACGTAAATTTGAGTTAATTTTAAAAATATATTTAATTTTCTATATTACGAAAAATACACTTTTGTCTATATTTAGTTCTCACTTAAATTGAACCATTTTAATAGTAACTCCAATTTGATTCAAAATAATATATTTAATCGTCAATTTTGTGAAAAAACATTTTTGAGGAAAATTTTACATAGATACTTTGCTTGCTTATTTTCTTAAAATATTTTTAATGATATTTTCTCTTTTTGCATTAATTTTCTACTTACATAAAACATATATAAATGGCGCCTTCTAATTTTAACCTTACATTTATTATATTCTCGTATAAAATGAAAAGAGCTTTAATATTACTTAAGTTTTTGCAAATATTTTTTATTCATAAAGTTATTATATCTTTAAAAATAGTATTAATTTTGAACTCACTTTTGGACAATGTGCAATTATTATTAATAGATTTCAACCGTAACGTTATGTTGGCATCATCATAGAGATGTAGTTAATCTCATAAGGAAATCGTTATTAATATCAAGTTTAAAATTTTGTACCTAAATTAAAGAACTATTTAATGTTAAGGCTGGTGTTTACAGATTAAAAGGAAAGTAATATTACATATTATCCTAAATAGTAGGAGTTTGTACATAGTTCAGATAAGGAAAATATCTAATAACCTAAATTCTAATCGATTTCGAATTAGTCCTAAATAGTAGTAGTAAAATATTAAATTATAAGTTTACAATTTTGTCCAATCTAAAAGCTATTTTAAACGGCAAAAAGACGAACGTACATTTCAATAAGGGTCTTCGTGCTTTTAATATAGTAATAGATAATAGATAATAGATTTTGCACTTTAATTATTGCACTTCATTCGTGTTTGTGCCTAATTATTACTAGTATTTTGTACTTATTATGTGTGTTGTGCGGCGTAGGATACAAAGAATTAAATCGGAATCGCATTTGGAGTTTGAAGGCCATATCCGGATGTTAAAATTTGAGAAAAATTTCGGAGAGAAAGAAAAATCATACTATTTCAGTGCATGGGGCGCCGCGTGGCGCGATGCTTTTATTGTTGCTCAATCTTTTGCTTTATTCTTCTACTGAATATATAGCTTTATAATTACCAATCCAATAGTAATGTGTCAATAATCAGAAATTAATAAAATGTAAGAAAATAATCATTTGACAAATTCCCCGAATCTCAACGTCAATTTAATTTTAGGTTTCTCTTGAATTAGAAGTGATAACAGCACACACTTAACTACAGACATATTGCATTCAAGTTGGTGTCGTCAATACTTAAGTAATAATTTTTCTACAATCTCATGTATAATCTACGAATATACAATTCCTTATCCAGTAAGCAAAATAATTAAAAAGAGAAAAAAAGAAAAGGAAAAAAAATCTTAACGTCTAGAGCATCTAAAATACGATATATTGTCCGTTATATAACTGAATAAAAAATCTATTGTTTGTGGGTTCAGAATGATCGATCTTATTTGATGTTTATACATTTAATTATTTATATATTACAAGCCAAAAAAATAATGAGTTCAATTGAACGTGCAAAACCCACCTTAAACTTTGGTATTTAATCACAAGAAGCAATCAACTACAGGAGCTGACTTTCCCAAGTTGAACTCTAAATCATTCTCCAATGGCGTCAAGTTCAAATCCAAACATAAAACCCTTCGACTATTATTCGATTTCTTTACAACATGATCATGAGGAACTTGAATATTATTTTCATTTGTCATACCTCTATGCCTTCTCATATGCCCACCCAAAGCTTGACCTATTAGAAACTCAAGTCCACAAATTGAACACTCATGTGTTTTAGGTTTAGGAGGAGAAGTTGGCAACTGATGAAAGTTCAATTCTCCCATTAATCTTGGCTTCTTATGACTTGCTCTATGACCTCCAAGAGCTTGGAATGAAGAAAATTGTCTATTACAAGTTTTACACTCGAAAACTCGATTAGGAGAGTTGTTGATGGTGTCAAAATGATTTGCTTGGCGTGAGAGAAGCATCAAGTAATTAGCCATGGTTGTAATTGTATCAAGCTCGCCTTCTCTTTCTCTCTTGATTGGTAAAACCACCATGTTTGCATGCAAATGTTTGAGAAAATGATAAGTTTTGTAGGGTTTTAATTCTTCTTGAATTTGGTTGTAGAAAAGGGGAGTTGGTTTAACTGGTTTTGGTTGGAAAAGAAAGAATGGAATTGAGGAAGTCATGCACATGGGGGATTTATAAGGGTTATTAGTCTGGTGGTTTGACTATGAGCTTGGTTGACCTTTTGTCATGACTCATGACCAAATAATTGGGCACATTTCTTGTGGATAGATAAGTAAGATATTTTTTGTTTGGTTTTATTAGTTTATACACATTAATATGGCGTAATTTTCTTTACTATATAGTTAAATTTAACCTCTTTTTTTTAAATTTTTTTTATTAAATCAAGGAAGGAAGGAAATCTTACGCTACTAATGGAGTTTGAACTTTTCACATCAATAATTGAAGGCAGGAGCTCACCAAGTGAGCTGTTGTATTCAATATTGTTTTTTAAATTATTTGTTATGTTTATTTAATAATATTTTCTGGTTTTCTCCTCATAAATAATTGAAAAAAGAGTCTTTTATGGTTTTATGGTACTAATCTAAAGATGACTTATCTAGATGGTAGTAGGTGTAAAAAGATAAAAGTTGCTACTTTAATTTGATGAGTGGCGTCTTTTGACCGATTGGAGTTGTGAATTTGGTGAGCCTTCTTGCAGTAGGCAAGCGTGACGGCCAAATTGAACTTCAGATATTACCAAAAGTCCTCCAATTTTTTTTATTTTTTCTTCTTGATTCTATTATCATTAGTTCAGAGTTCATGGCTCAGGGTTCTTCCAGAAAAGGTAGTAAGTTATGACTGGCCAAGTCGCCATTAATATTTGCGTAAATTCCAGATACCTTCATAGCTTTGTATGGGTCAAATTCTGCCCACTACGATAGCAACGACCTACAATTAAACAATAGACGTGGGAAGATTCATCGAACAGCCATATAACGAAGAGGCTGCCCCTCACCCGATCCCAAAAACCTTCAAGATGCCACCTTACTTAAGGATATATGACGGGACGACAGATCCCGAAGACCACCTGATCCACTATGTGACCGCTATGAAGGATAACGATCTGTCAAAGGAACAAGTACCATCCGTATTGCTGAAAAAGTTCAGAGAAACGTTGACGGGGGAGGGGGGCGTTAACATGGTACTCGCAGTTGCCAGCCAGAACGATAACAACATTCGAAGAAATGGCGGATAAGTTCGCCACCGCTCACGCAGGAGCAAAGAAAGCAGAGGCCAGAGTCAACGATATCTTCGCCGTCAGACAAACCGCAGGTGGGGGACTCAGGGACTTCCTGGCCAGATTCAACAGAGTAAGGATGAGCCTACCAAACGTATCGGAAGGTATGGCGGTCGTAGCATTCCAAAACGGGCTGAGCATAGATGGTTCGAGAGCAACCAAAAAGCTACTGAGCGACTTATGAAGTATCCTCCCACCACATGGGAGGAGATCCACAATGCCTACTGTGCCGAGGTACGAGCAGATAAGGATGACCTCAACGGACCAACCCAGTGGCTCATGACGATACAGTCAGAAGCAAGGAGGAATCGACGCGCAGCGAGGGCCGGCGGGAACAGCCCTCACGCTTCAACAAAGAAAGGCATCAGCCTTACATCAAATCCTCGCATCCACCACTACCAAAACACACAGAAGCACTGCAGCGACATGTCGCCCCACTCCGTAATGAAAGAGGTATGCCCCTTTATTATCTGCCCATAACTTTTGCATGTCTCCCTCAGAAATTGTGTATGCACTAGAGAAGCTGGGCACCAAGGTACAATGGCCGCAGAAAATGAAATCAGACCCTGCCGTGAGGAAGTCAAACATCCTGTGCGAGTTCCACCAAGAACGAGGGCACAAAACCGAAGATTTCATAGGGCTACGACAGGAGGTAGTCAAAATGCTGAACCAAGGATACTTGAGGGAGCTGCTCAGCGATAAGAGAAAGATCAACTTCGCACGAGGGCGGGAACAACCTCAAGGGCCGTCAAAGCCACCTTCGCTAGCACGCACCATCAACATGATCGTCGGAGGAGGCGACGATTCAGCAATCAACCATGTAAAGTTCACCATCTCGCACAAACTGAAACAACAATCGCCCGCGAACGGTATGACGACTTCGAAGAAAGTATCACCTTCGATAAGTCTGATGCCGACGGTTTATCTTTTCCTCATTATGATGCTTTGGTAATAACTTTACGTATTGCTGACACTGATGTTAAGAGAAGCATGGTTGATGACGGAAGTGGCGCCTGTATTATCCATCCAAGAGTCCTCGCGCAAATAAGGCTTGAAGATAGGATAATACCACATTGCATAACACTGACAGGTTTTAACAATGCAGTGGAACGAACCTTTGGGGAGGTATAATTGCCAATTTTAGCAGGATGAGTTACACTGGAAACCACTTTCCACGTCATGAACCAAGAAACAGCCTACAACGCCATCATAGGACGCCCATGGATACACGCCATGAGGGCAGTCCCCTCAAGCTTCTACCAAGTGATCAAGTTCCCCACCCCTTGGGGAGTATTTAGCATTCAGGGCGAGCCGCACATCGTGCAAGAAAGCTACCGAATCGCTCAAGACTGCTCACACACCAAACAGTTGAAAGGAGCAAGTGCTAAAGCATAGCAATCAGCCGTGTCGGGGACTAAGGTCGACCCGACAATAGAAGCCATCAAAGATCCGGACATCGTAGAAGCCTGCAAAGCAACGGTCGAGGATCTCGACCCAGTACGACTGGACAACACCGACCCCACAAAGAAAGCCTACATCGGATAGAGCTTCTGCGACCCAAGTAAGTACCATGAATTTCTAACTAACCACGCGGATCTATTTGCTTTTTCTCATTTAGATATGCCAGGGATACCAAGAGACATTGCCACCCATAAGCTGAATGTCAACCCACTATATCCACCCGTACGGCAAGTTAGAAGAAAGTTCAACGCCGCAATCAACAAGGCCGTCAGCAAAGAGGTAGATAAGCTACTGGCCAATAGGTCCATAAGGGATTCAAAATATCCCCAATGGGTCATTAATGTCGTGATGGTCAAAAAGAAAAATGGAAAATGGAGGATGTGCGTAGATTTCACCGACCTTAACAAGGCATGCCCAAAGGACTCGTTCCCGTTACCTCACATCGACCAGTTGATCGACGACACAGCAGGACATGAGCTGCTAAGCTTCTTAGATGCTTACTCCGGCTACAACCAAATCATGATGGCCAAGGAGGACCAAGAAAAGACAACTTTCATCACCCACCAGGGGACATATTGCTACAAGGTGATGCCCTTCGGACTCAAAAACGCAAGGGCGACGTATCAAAGACTGGTTGCCAGAATGTTCAAGGAACAGCTTGGCAAGACCATGGAGGTCTACATCGACGATATGCTGGTAAAGTCGGCAAACAAAGAAGACCACCTCAACCATCTGAAAGAAGCCTTTGAAATATTACGACAGTATGGGATGAAATTAAACCCAGAAAAGTGCGCCTTTGGCGTAGCATCAGGGAAATTCTTGGGCTTCCTCGTATCACAACGAGGTATCGAAGTCAACCCGGACCAGATCAAGGCAATAGGCGCAATACCTGAGACCTTGAACAGCAAAAAACAGGTACAAAAGCTGACAAGGCAAATAGCCGCCCTATCCAGGTTCATCTCGCGATCCTCTGACAGGTGTCAGAAATTTTTTAATGTATTGAGAAAAGATCACGAACTACAATGGAACGAGGAATGCGCCGAGGCCTTAAAAAATTTAAAAGAATACCTGTCTTCGCCACCATTGCTAGTTAAAGCGAACCCTGGAGAACCCTTGCTTGTATACTTGACAGTGTCTGAAGTCGTTGTAAATGTAGTCCTGGTCTGTGAAAATAAAGGTACGCAGTCTCCTATATACTATATCAACAAAACCCTAGTGGACGCCGAAATACGGTATCCACACCTTGAGAAGTTGTCCCTGGCACTGGTCGTAGCTTCACGAAAGCTTAGACCCTACTTTCAGTGTCACCCCATAAAGGTTATAACGACCTTCCCCCTGAGAAGCATCCTACACAAGACTGAGTTGTCGGGTAGGCTCGCCAGATGGGCCATAGAGCTCAGCGAGCACGACATATCCTATCACCCAAGAAACGTCATCAAGTCGCGGGTACTTGCAGATTTTGTCGCCGATTTCAGTACAGAGATTCCGCTAGAAGCGGAACTAGAGGCCATTCGTGCCACTCCTAGTACCGACCTCTGGACCCTCTATACTGATGGCGCAGCCAACGCCTCAAGATCGGGACTGGGACTCATACTCGAGGTCCCCACGGGCAAAATAATTCATCAGTGCATACGATGCCCCGAGATGACTAACAACGAGGCCAAGTACGAGGCTGTGATTGCAGGTATGAGGCTAGCCATCAAGTACGGTGCTCGACGGCTCATCCTCCATTGCGATTCCCAACTCGTGGTGAACCAGGTCACCGGGACTTACCAGATCAAGGAATAGAGACTGCAAAAATACCAATCAGAAATTCACAAGTTGATGCCTGAGTTCGACGAATACCGCCTAGAACAAATCCCTAGGGCGCAGAACGTCGAAGCAGACGACCTAGCAAAATTGGCTGCAGCCACCAAGAACATAAATAGGGGAAATATAGTCACCCTCCTCCATTCAGCCATAGATCACACTGAGGTACTCTCTTTAAAACTAACTTGGGAATGGCAGCCAAAAAGCTCCGTGTACAAGTCGCCCGATACAGCCTAATAAATCACAATCTCTACAAAAGAACGTTTGGTAGACCCCTCGCTAAGTGCTTGGGGCCTCACCAAACAAGGCAAGTACCCGAAGAGTTACACGAGGGCCACTGTGGTGCACATACCGGTAATCGCGCTCTCTTCCGTTGCATCATCCGAGCCGGGTACTACTGGCCCACAATGAAAAAGGAGGTAGCAGAGTTTGTTCGTAGGTGCAAACAGTGCCAAAAGTACGCTCCTATGATACATCAATCGGGAGAGCCCCTACACTCAGTGACATCACCTTGGCCCTTCATCAAATGGGGAATGGACATAATCGGTTCCCTACCAGCAGGGCGAGGAAAGGTACGATTTCTGTTAGTTTTGACTGACTATTTCTCCAAGTGGGTGGAAGCAGGTGCGTATGCCCAAATATGCGAACAGGAAGTCATCGCCTTCATATGGAAAAACATCATATGCCACTTCGGTATTCCCAAAGAAATCAGCTGCGACAACGGCCCCCAATTCATCGTCAAAAAGATAACGGAGTTCTTTGACAAATGGCACATCAAACGGATACTCTCCATGCCATATCACCCCGCTGCCAACGGCCAAGCAGAATCCTCCAACAAAACAATATTGAACATACTGAAGAAGAAACTCGAAGAAGCCAAAAGGCTCTGGCCCGAATTACTACCAGAAGTACTGTGGGCATACCGAACAATGCCTTAATCTAGCATAGGAGAAACACCATACTCGATGGTCTACGGAATCGATGCGGTTATACCAGTCGAAATTGGAGAACCAAGCCTGAGATATTCACATACCAGCGGAGTAGACAACGACATGGGTAGTCTTCAAGACCTCGACGAGGCCGAAAAATGAAGAGATATGGCCCATAAAAGAATGACGGCTCAAAAGCAACAGGTCGAAAGGTATTACAACAAAAAATCCAAAATACGACCACTCAAAATGGGCGACTACGTCCTCAAATCCAAAACTTTGGCATCAAAAGACCCGAGTGAAGGGAAACTGGGCACCAATTGGAGCGGGCCATATAAAATCACAGCAGATGCAGGAAAAGGAGCATTCCAGTTGGAAACAATGGAAGGAAAAACACTCCAAAACAACTGGAACATCACCCACCTTAAGTACTTCCATTTTTGAAGGGCGTCTCCTGAGTCATACTCTTTTTCCCTTACCCGAGTTTTGTCCCAATTGGGTTTTCTCAGGGAAGTTTTTAACGAGGCAGCGAAGGGGACACCCAGGGGCGTATGGAGACAGGTTTATCATACCGGCCATTCGACGCGTTCTCCAGGCCGATATAATAAAGGGACTAGCCTAGTTGAGTATCCATCATGTAAGCGGCTAAGGCCACCTTCTCCGTTATGTTAGCGGTTAAGGCCACATTCTCTATTATGTAAGTGGCTAAGGCCACCTTCTCTATTATGTAAGCGGCTAAGGCCACCGTCTCCATCATGTAAGCGGCTAAGGCCACCTTCTCCATTATGTAAGCAGCTAAGGCCACCTTCTCCATTATGTAAGCGGCTAAGGCTACCTTCTCCACTATGTAATGGCTATGGCCATCGTCAGTGAACGTCGACCCTGCTCGAAGACGACGGATAACACTTCAACGACAGTTGAAGTTACATCCTATGGGCCAAAGGCCATCGCCAGTGAACATTGACCCCGATCGACGATGACGGATAACACTTCAACGACAGTTGAAGTTACATCCTATGGGCCAATTGCCATCGCCAGTGATCATTGACCCGCTCGACGACGACGGATAACACTTCAACGACAGTTGAAGTTACATCCTATGGGCCAAAGGCCATCGCCAGTGATCGTCGACCCCGCTCGACGACGATAGATAACACTTCAACAACAGTTGAAGTTACATCCTATGGGACAAAGGCCATCGCCAGTGAACGTCGACCCCGCTCGACGATGACGGATAACACTTCAACGACAGTTGAAGTTACATCCTATGGGCCAAAGGCCATCACCAGTGATCGTCGACCCCGCTCGACGATGATAGATAACACTTCAATGACAGTTGGAGTTACATCCTATGGGCCAAAGGCCATCGCTAGTGTACGTCGACCCCGCTCAACGAAGACGGATAACACTTCAACGACAGTTGAAGTTACATCCCATGCGCCAAAGGCCATCACCAGTAATCGTCGACCCCGCTCGACGACGACGGATAACACTTCAATGATAGTTAAAGTTACATCCTATGGGCCAAAGGCCATCGCCAGTGATCGTCGACCCCACTCGATGACGACAGATAACACTTCAACGACAGTTGAAATTACATCTTATGGGCCAAAGGCCATCGCCAGTGATCGTTGACCCCGCTCGATGACGACGGATAACACTTCAACGACAGAGAAGTTACATCCTATGGGCCAAAGGCCTTTGCCAGTGATCGTTGACCCTGCTCGACGATGACGGATAACACTTCAACGACAGAGAAGTTACATCCTATAAGCCAAAGGCCATCACCAGTGATCGTTGACCCGCTCGAAAATGACAGATGACACTTCAATGATAGTTGAAGTTACATCCTATGGGCCAAAGGCCATCGCCAGTGATTATCGACCCCGCTCGACGACGACGGATAACACTTCAACGACAGTTGAAGTTACATCCTATGGGCCAAAGGCCATCGCCAGTGAACGTGGACCCTGCTTGAAAACGATGGACAATACTCCAAATATAGTTGAAATTACATCCTACGGGCCAAAATCTATCACCACCAATGCGCCGGCCAAACTCGACGGTGACAAACAATGTTTAAACAAAGAACAACACAAAAGAATAGCAACAAAAGTATGATCCTTTCACTATGACAAAAATTATATACATTTAGTCCCATAGAGGGCTCCCATTACATTCCAAAAAGAAAAAAGGAAAAACCTATACAAGTCTTAAGGAGCCTCGCTAGATTTACCATCGTCATCCGCTCGCTCTCCTTCTCGACCATTGCCATCGAGGTGGTAAGTCTCATTAAACCATCACCCTCTCGGTCAGGAGAGTCGGAGCTGTACCCGCAAGCTACACGAGCAGCACAAGCCTCGCGCCACTGTTCCTAAACCTCCTCCTTAGAGGCACGTTCCGCAACAAGAAGTTTTTTATATATATCCAATTTGGCCTCTGCATATATCCACATCTCGTGCGCATCTCGGGCCACGTCCCCGGGCCGTGGCGGGGCAGCACACCTAAGGACGTCGATCTCAGCCACCTTAGCTTCGAGTTCGGCTGTCAAAGCTGCCACCCTACGATAAAGATCTGCTACCTCCGCCGCTACTCTACGGCTGAGCTCCAACTCCTCCTCCCTCAGTTTGAGGAGTGATTCCAGCTCGCTATTACAAGCCACAGCCTTCACCAACTCCTCATCCATTTTCTCCAGCTCCACCGCCCTACAGCTCAATTGTGCCTCCCTCTATTCAAGGCCTTCCCGAAACACCTGGAATTTTGGATCTTGCCGGAAAAGATCCACTGCCGCTTGATGCTTGGAGTGATACCATTTGTACTTCTTCACCATTTTATCAAAAATGGTCACTTTCTTCTCCTCACGGCGCCTCCTCTCCACTTCCAAAACCAGAGGCTAAAAAAAAGAATATATACACATGCATGTGATTTAGTACGCATCAGAATCAACTTCACCACATACAGAAGAAGAGAGAAGTTACCTGTAATGCCATACCAGTGACCCTCCGAGACAGCTCTGCATCACTGACAACGCTTAGCATCTCGCGCTCGGGGGTAGCACACAGTAGTGCCATCTCCAACGTAGCCCGCTCGTTATGCTGTTGTGACGACCGGGCCCGTTGTCACGTGATTTACCGCCCCATTTCCCCCATATTATGCTTCACTATGATTCAATATCAGTACTTGAGTTGGTTGAATAGAATTGGATTGGTTTTAGTTGGAAATGAGACACTTAGTCTCTTATAGGGGAGCTTGTTTTAGAAAGTCAACTGGAAGTTGACTATTTAGTTAGAGGGATCGGATGGGAATTTTGATGATTCGGTTAGCTTTGGGGGATGATTTGTGACTTAGTAGCGCAATCGGAATTGAATTTGGAGGTCCGGTGTAGAATTAGGCTTGAATTGGCTAAGTTTGAATTTTGGCGAATTCCGGTGGGCAGGTGAGATTTTGATCCGAGAATTGGAATGGAATTTTGAGAGTTGCAGTAGCTCCGTTAGGAGATTTTGGATATGTCTGCAAATTTTCAGGTCATTCGGACATCGTTTGGTCGGGTTTTTGATTGAATGCGCATTTTGGAAGTTTTGATGAAAACTAGGCTTGAATCCGATGTATTTATTGGTTTTAGCGTTGTTTGACGTGTTTTGAAGATTGGAACAAGTTTGAATAAGGTTATAGGATGTGTTGGTGTTTTTGGTTGAGGTCCCGGGGGCCTCGGTGTGATTTCGGGTGGTTAAACGGGAATTTTGGAAGGATGTTGCAGGTTTGAAACTTCTGCCTTCTGTTGTTTCCGCATCTGCGGAAAAGGAGTCGCAGAAGCGGTTTTGCAGATGCGGTGAGACGGACGCATAAGAGGTTAGGCGTGACCCAGGAAAATTCCGCATAAGCGGACTAAGGGGTCGCTTAAGCGGATAATTCACCGCAGAAGCGGTCCCACGAATTTTTAAGTGAGACCGCATAAGCGGTCCATTTGTCGCATAAGCGGTACCGCAGGTGCGGTTAAATGACCGCAAAAGCAAAATCTGCTGAACGGTTTTAATGAAACAGTGTTCGCGAATTTCAGAGGTTGAGGAAAACATTTTGACTTTGGGAAGAGGCGATTTTGGGCGATTTGGAGAGGATTCGAAGGGGATTTCATCAGGTATGAATTAGTAGCCTCGGAATATGTTATTATGGTGTAAAAACATTGATTTAAACACTGAAAATTCAAGGATTTAAGGGTTAAAAATGGTGGTTAGGGCTTGAAACCTAAGAAAGTGTAAACTTGGAATTTCAGGGGTCAAACGAACTCCGATTTTTGTAAATTTGATATGTATAGACTCGTGGCAAGACGAGGAATCCAGTGATGTAAATGTAGAAATTTTTTGAGACGTGGGCCCGGGGTTCGGGTTTTGCCAACTTCGTGATTTTTAGTATTTTTCGAGTAATTTCGATTGGGTTACGTTTCTTTAGCATATAGTAATGTATTCGTTGTGGTTTTGACTAGATTTAGTGCGCGAGGAGGTCGATTCAAGAGGAAAGGGCTTTGCGGACTAGTCTACGGCCGGTTTGAGGTGAGTAATGGATGTAGATGATGACCTGAGGGTTTGAAACCCCGGTATCTCACATTGTGACACTATATTGAGGCGAGACACGTACTCTACGGTGAGTGCGGGGTCGTTTGTGGACGGAACTATGGCTTAGTCCGTCAGAGTGATGTCTATACTGTGTTATTGACTAGAAATTGGCCGGTAAACATCCTACTTGGATTTTTATGAACATGTTTGGGCTGCGTGCCAACTATTTGGATCCCTTAGGGATTATTATCATTGTTGCCATGAAATTGAGAATGTTTCCATGATATCAGTCCTGAGTTAATACTGTCTAGAAATGATTAGCAATCTTCTAAGGTTTTAATCATTTAAACTATACTACCTGTTAAATGGAACTGAAAATGGTAAACTTGATTGTGCCGTGTGGTTTGCATGCATATATAACTGGACTAATTGTGGACCGGGCTGCACGCCACAGCGAATGCTACGATGATATTGCGCTTGGGCTGTAGGAGCCCCTCCGGAATCTGAACCCCCACAGTGAGCGCGGGTACCCAATGGATCAGGCTGTACGTCGCAGCGGTCATGTGCATTGCATTGCATTCATATATCTATACCTGCCTATGTTATCTGTCATTAATTGTTGTTATTTCGGGATTTCTTACTTTCAGCCATTATATATGTCTATTACCACTGAGTTGGAAGTACTCACTTTACTCCCTGCACCATGTGTGCAGATTCAGGTGTTCCGGAGACTTAGCTGAGCAGTCGTTGTCTATCAGAGTCTTATCAGAGTTGTCGAGGTAGCTGCTTGACATTCGTAGGACCCGACTTCTCCCCTTTTATTCTGTTTTATTTCCGCATTCCAGACTTATGTATTTTCAGATATTTGTTACTCCGTTGTTTAGAGGCTCTAGACTTGTGACCCCAGATTCTGTTGGGAGTGTTTTCTTCAGATGTTTCAGTCTGTTCCATATTGTTTTCACTATAAACATCGGCTTATTATTTTTAAACTGTTAATTCCCTTAAATTGTCAATAATGAGTTATCAGATTGGATTCGTGAGTGATAAATGGTCAGGCTTGCCTAGCTATATGGCTGGGCACCATCACGACCGGGATTAGGGTCGTGACAAGTTGGTATCAGAGCCTAGGTTACTAGGCCTCATGAGTCATAAGCCGGTTAGTAGAGTCTCGCGGATCGGTACGGAGACGTCTGTATTTATCCTCGAGAGGCTGCAGAACCTTTAGGAAAACTTCACTTTCTTGGAATTCGTATCGTGCGTACTTGATTCAGCTTGAGATATAACTCTTGAAATTCCTTCCACACGTTTGTTTGCGCACCTGAGTGCTCGGTATTATAAGTGCCCTGATGGCTTGTGATTACCCGATTGAGGGGTGATATGTGATCCCGTGAGTTCGATGTTGGGCCAGTCCGAAGGACTTGAGGCCGGATCTTGCCTATGTCTTGAGCACTAAGGTGTTGATCGTGTGAGCAAGTGTTTTGAACTTATATGTTCGGTATTGTCGCTATTTGCCGGAATGACGGTTTGGTATTCATGTGATGAGATGTTATTATATGTCTTGGTAGCGACGAAGAAGTCTGATGAATGATAGATGAGCTGGTAAGTGATTTGTTTTCTATTGTGGTTTGATGTGTAGCCCGAATATGGGCGCGTGAAGAATATTTTCGTGTCTCCTAGTTGGGAAGTGAAGTAAATTACGTGTGGTAGTATGAGTTCAGACTCAGGAAGACCAAATGGCTGTGTTATGTGTATGATGGTGGAAGGTGTGCTGAAATACTAAATTGAGGCGAAGCAGGTGGGCTATCTCCTGCGGAGTGTTCTTAAGGGGTATGATTCTTATGTATATTGTTAGAAGATCTCATGTGTAATTGAAAGGTACGTGTTGTAATTTGAAAATTTGGGTCGCTTCAGAGAGTGGACTCAGCTGATGTGGGGATGAATGCGAGGTTTGTAGAGGATTTCAGTATCCGAGGATCTGTGTTTTCATAAACTAGTAGATAATTTGAGTTTAATCTCACTATAATATTGTGGCATCTTTAGAGTAAAAGTATTATGGGTTATTAAATGTGTCCTGATAGATGGCTTCGAGCCAAGTTGCGGAGGTTGATGTTGATTAGCTGATTGCACGGTTATGTGCTAGGTTGGTTCCTTTTCGAGGTATGCTGGTGGATCAATCCTGGTTGCAGAAGTGAGCCGAGGATGGAACGAGTGAAGAAAAAATTTTGATAAAGGTTATATGGTGCTTCATAGATGTGAGGAAATACTAGGATGTCTTTAGTTGTTGTTGATAAAGAATGCTCAGTGCATAGAAAAGGAAGATGTTCGTTTGTATTGGAATGAGGTCATATCCTTCGGTGTCAGAGTGCTAATAAGGCACGAGTGGTTCTATTTATTAAGTCAGGTAACTTGTAGTTGGAATAGGGGTGAATGACTCTCGAGAATGCTTTTATTGTGTTCGAGATTTTTGCATGTAATCATCAGGTGTCTAAGGTTGTGTATGTGGTCAGAGACTGTTTATTCATCGGGGAATGTGGAGACTTGTGGTATTTTATGCTAATTATGGGATTCCATGTATCAGTATCTGGGAAGTAATGGTAATGAATTCCGATTCGCAGGAAGTTCTTCAAGTAAGTATTCTGGAACGTGGTATTTCTGGGAAGCATTGAGAGAGTATTCGGTGGCCTATGAGTTTTAGACAGTATGGTCTTATGTTCGAGTCTCATGTAGTAGGCATGGATTGAGGCATTGTGATGCTACGGCAAGGGAGAAGTATCAAGTGGATGATGAATAAAAAGAGAAATTTGATAGAAGGAATGGCTTGATAATAGACAGAATCGGTATGGTAAAGATATGATTAGTTCCTTGTATGTGTTCAAAGTAATGTGCTTTTACAGGCATTTTGCAGCAATGCTCTTGAGTTTTGACGGCTTGCTCAGCTCGGTTTAGATAGAAGGATTCAGTCCTGGCAGTTTAGCTTGTACAAATGGAGTTGGCAGAGATTTCTTGATGGGTTTTACCGTGTTTTAAATATGAGTATATTTCCTATGGGTATGCGAATCATGGAGGGTGTAATGATTTTTCTTCTAAATGGGATCAATGAAATTTCTTGACTAGTTGAGTGCGTCGATGTCTGCGGCGTGGAAGGGAGATAAAAGTCCTCATGTTATCCTAGTATGGAATGGTATATGCGATATGTTGTGGAGGATTGGGATTTGTATGTGTAAGGCTCGGTTCAGTTCCGAGTGGAAAGTCATTAAATTCTTAAGCGGCATGGGCAGCTGCAGGGGATTTAAGAATCGATCTTCAGATGATTAGGGTGAATGATCCTCATACGACAAGGAAAACGGTGTTGCTAATCATAGTGATTTGACAAGGGTATATGTTTCATAAAAAGGGCAATGTGATTAAGTTGATGGCACTTCGGTAGTGTTGCGGCATTTTCTTGATAGGTCGACTGTTGATATCTGAGTGTGTTTGATGGCACAGGAGAATTTTAGAATATCTTCGAAGAATGACTG
>MU788854.1:6210-32157 GCA_026770625.1 Nicotiana glauca
GAAATGTATTAAAAGCCGCAGGCGTACTGGTACGGTGTGGCCCGAAATGCGTTTTCACGACGTTGCAATTCTTCTAAAAATGACAAAGCGGAACATTAATAAAGGCACATAAAAGCAAAACATATAAAGAAATCAAATAAAAACAAATACAACAGTCGAGCGACCGTGCTAGAACCACAAAATCCGGGAGTGCCTAACATCTTCTCCCGGGTTAACAGAATTCCTTATCCGGATTTCTGATTTGCGGACTGTTAACAGAGTCGTAATTTCCTCGGTTCGGGATTCAATCGATGACTTGGGACATCATTAATCTCCCAAGTGGCGACTCTGAATCTAAATAAATAAATCCCATTCCGACTGTCCTTTAATTGGAAAAACTCCTTCCTTTTACTATATCCCTTCCTGGGGATGTAGTAATAGTGGTAAGAAAAAGGAGGTGTGACACCTTTCACTTGAGGACTTAAAAGGAGATAATGTCTCCTTTGGTAATGGAAAGAAAGGTGAGATCATTGGGTTTGGAAAAGTAGGCAAAACAGATTCTTATTCCATAGAGAATGTCTACCTGATAGATGACTTGAAATATAGCTTAATAAGTGTGTCACAATTGTGTGACAGAGGTAACCTTGTGGCTTTTACCTCTAAAAAATGCTTTGTAATTAACTTTACCACTGACAAGATTGTTTTGTAGGGAAAAAGAGTTAACAGTATTTATATTTTAGATTTGTCCACTCTTTCAGAAAATGAACTCACTTGTTTAAGTGTATTAGTTAATGATCCCCTCCTGTGGCATAAAAGACTTGGTCATGCAAGTCTAAATCAGCTTAACAAACTAGTCTCTACGGCCTTGGTGATAGGGTTACCTAATATCTACTTCAAGGAAGACAAAGTTTGTGAGGCATGTGCAAGGGGGAAGCAGGTAAGTTCATCCTTCAAAAGTAAGAAAATGGTAAGTACAACCAAGTCATTGGAACTGGTCTATATGGATCTATGTGGTCCAATGAGAACCATGAGAAGAGGTGAAAAGAGATATATAATGGTGCTAGTTGATGATTATTCTAGATTTACCTGGGTTCTATTTCTAACCTCCAAAGATGAAGCATTTGACATGTTTTCTGCATTTGTTAGAAAAACTCAGAAACAATTAGGAAATCAACTTGCCTCCATTAGGTCTGATCACGGAACTGAATTTGAAAATTCCAAGTTTGCTAAATTCTGTGATGAAAATGGTACAGATCATAATTTATCTGCCCCTAGGACCCCTCAACAAAATGGAGTAGTTGAAAAAAAGAATAGAACTCTTGAGGATATGGCTAGAACCATGCTACTTTCTAGTAAATTACCTCACAGCTTCTTGGCAGAGGCTGTAAACACTGCATGTTACATAATCAATAGATGCATGACCAGACCTCTGGTAGCGAAGACTCCCTATGAGTTACTTAAAGGGAGAAAACCAAACATATCCCATCTTAGGGCTTTTGGATGCAAGTGCTATGTGCACAATAATGGAAAAGACTCCCTAGGTAAGTTTGATCCCAAAAGTGATGCGGGAGTATTCTTGGGATATTCTTCACATAGCAAAGAATATAAAGTTTTTAAGAAAATAACTTCGTGTGTAGAAGAAAGTGTGCATATAGTATTTGATGAAACTAACATCCTTTTTGAGAGACAGGAACATGAAGATGAAGCCATTGGATTGATAAAGGACTTGACTGAAGCATCAACTCAGGTCAAAGTGGCACCAACAGAAGGAACAGGTGATGGAACAGGTTCTTCCATACAGGGCAACCTGACAGGGGGAACTAGTCAAAGAGGAATTGAAATAAATTCCTTAAAGGAACCTATTCGTGATCCCATTCCTCAGCAAATAGCAGAAACCTCTAGCAGAAGCCAGTTGGTTGTGAAACCTCACAAGTATCAAAGTTCTCATTCCATTGAGAACATTCTCACTGATCCAATATCTAGAGTTAAAACCAGAGCACAATTAAAGAATCTGTGTGCTTTTGATGCCTTTTTATCTATCATTGAACCTAAAAATGTTGTTGATGCTTTGCAGGATGCAAATTGGGTGAATGCAATGCAGGATAAACTTAATCAATTTGAAAGAAGTCAAGTTTGGCATCTAGTACCAAGACCCAATGACAGATCAATTATTGGTACAATATGGGTCTTCAGGAATAAACTTGATAAAGATGGAACAGTTACAAGAAACGAGAAAAGATTAGTAGTCCAAGGGTACAGCCAGGAGGAGGGCACAGACTATGATGAGACTTTTGCCCCAGTTGCAAGACTGGAGGCAATCAGACTTCTCATAACTTTTGCAGCACATATGGAATTTACTCTTCATCAGATGGATGTCAAAAATGCCTTCCTAAATGGCTACCTAAAAGAAGAAGTATTTGTAAAACAACCTCCAGGGTTTGAGAGTAAGGAATGTCTGAGCATGTGTATAAGCTAGACAAGGTTCTCTATGGACTCAAGCAGGCCGCAAGACCATTGTATGAACGACTGTCAAAATTCCTGCTGGAGCATGGTTACAAGAGTGGTAAAATTTATAGTACCTTATTCTTAAGGGAAAAAGTTAAGGATCTCCTTGTTGTGCAAATTTATGTTGATGACATAATCTTTGGGGCCACCACTAATAAGCTAAGTAAGGATTTTGCAAAATTAATGGGGAGTGAGTTTGAAATGAGCATGATGGATGAGCTTAATTTCTTCCTAGGCTTACAAATCAAACAAAGTCCAAATGGAACCATGATCCATCAGCAAAAGTATACAAAAGAGCTAATCAAAAAGTTTAAAATGGAGGAATCTAAAGAAAGAGACACACCCATTGCAACTTCCACTAAATTAGATGTTGATGAACCTGGTTCATCAGTTGATCAAAAGGTGTATAGGGGTATGATTGGTTCACTCTTATATCTCACTACTAGTAGGCCTGACATTATTTTTAGTGTAGGGATTTGTGCTCATTTTTAGGCAAATCCAAAAGAGTCTCACTTGACTGCTGTCGAGAGGATATTGAGATATCAGAAAGGAACCACTAACCTGTGCCTTTGGTATCCCAAAGGTAGTAATTTTGATCTAGTAGGATATGCTGATGCTGATTATGCATATTTCCTAGTGGATAGGAAGAGCACCTCAGGTATGGCACACTTCCTTGGTTCATGTCTTATGTCATGGGCTACCAAAAAGCAAAATTTTGTGGCCCTATCTACTACTGAAGCTGAGTATGTTGCTGCTGCTTCTTGTTGTGCTAAATTACTATGGATCAAACATTAGTTGGTAGATTTTGGAATTGAAGTGGGATGTATTCCAATATTCTGTGATAACACTAGTGCTATAAGTATGACAAAGAACCCTGTTCATCATAAGAGGACTAAGCACATAGATGTTAGACACCACTTCTTAAGAGATAACTATGAGTAAGGATTGATCTCAATAGAATTCTGTGCTACTGATAAACAAATAACTGACATTTTCACTAAAGCACTGAGTATAGAAAACTTTGAGAGGAACATGTTGGAATCAGGGATGATTAAGATCACCTAATAGGTCCATTTTAGAATGCACAATGAAAAAAATGAAAAAAAATGAATTTTTTTTGGTTAGGAGTTCTAACTATTGTATAAATATCTAGATCAATTCTTACTCAGTTTCATACTTTAATTAGTATATTCCTGTGAAATGTGTATATATATGATTCACAGATCTCTTACAAAGTTTCTTCTATTTTGGCAATTGAGGCATGTTCAAGAGAATTCAAGATAAAGAACCTGGTTCATCAGTATGTGTGCATATGAAAAGCTCAGGTATATTTTCTATACTCTGCACAATTAGGAAGATTATTTTTCCAACCATGAGCAGAAGTCATACATTTATCAAATTCCCAAAAATTCTACCCGTTGAGCTTTGAACCAGTTTCGTTCCCCTACAACTCTAAAAAACGAGATATTTGCCTCAAATCTAGTGAAGCCTAATAATCACTACAGACCGGAATTATAACTTGATTAGACTTCTAATTGACCCATGAAAAAGCTGTCGTTACTACATTTAATTCTAATAATCTTTAAATACCCACCACACCTTTCTTCATTAGTCCATAATCGTCAAAAACTTTACTCCAGTTTTGATCGCCCTTCTTCTCTCCAAAATTCCAAATCCATCAAGAAACAATCCACCATGTCTAACCCCCAAGAAAATCCTGGCACTCCCCCCCAGTTTCTCCCTCAAACACATCCTCATCTACTCCTCCTTTTGAAAACCTAAAACCTAGGTTTCATAGGCAAAAAATGCTAGCTAGAAAAATAGTAGCTTCTGGAGCTTTAAGGAAAAATCTAAGTGAAAAATTAAAGGCTAGTCCGAGGAAGGAAAGTCAGGCTAGAAAAATCTGACTCAAGCTATGAGTCTGATGATTTTATTTCTGCCAGTGAAGGTGAAGAACATGGGTCTTCCGACACGAAAAATATTCAAGAAAACCCTGGTGAGGTAAATATGTGTTTGGTATTCTCTGATGTAGTTGAAAATGTTGAAAATAGGTTTGTCTTGGTTGGTCCTGTTAAAGACGTACAGGGGGTTGATTCTACTGGAAAAGGAGGTAAAAGAAAGGAAAATTATTGGCTATTTGTGGGAATGTTGAAGAGAGTGGCTACAACTCAAGGGGAATTAGTTCAGGGAAGGCGGCTGAAGGGCTAGTAAACTTAAGCAAGCATCAAGATGAACCTGGTGCATTTGATGAGGAAACTTTGGCAGATATTTTGAAGAAAGTTGGGGCCATTTATGATCCAAAGAAGCATAAGGCTTCCACAAAAGGCTCCAACTGCCTCCAAGCCACCAAAGAAAAGCAAAATGTCATCCCTAAAACCTACTGTACCTTCAGTACCTAAGGGAAGAGCTACTAGGAGAAGGGTCAAGCAAAGTGAAGCAGAATTGCAGAAAGCTTTGGAAGAGAGAAGGAATAAAAAGAGGGAAAAAGGAAAGGCAAAGGTTGTGGAGAGTGTTGAGGTTGTAGAAGAAGAAGAAGAGGAGATGGACCTGGTCCATCAAGAAAGAGGAATAACTGAAAAGGTTCCAACACCCAAACCAAAGAGTTCCAAGACTTCTTCAAAGAAGTCTTCTCTTGTACCGGTACATGCTGAATCCTCTTTAGCAAAAAGAAATAGGTTTGCTGTGAAGGGTAAACAAAAGAAAATTATTGAAGAAGAAGTAGAGTGGAGTGGTGGTGAAGAAGAGGAAGAATATGAGAAGGATCAAGATAGGTTTGCCATCTTTGGCAGAATGAAAATTTTGAAAGGAAGGTTGTTTAAAGACCTTGATGAGCCAGGTATGAGAAGATTGATGGATGCTCTTACTGCACAAGAGTGGAAGGACATGGTCCTTGAGATAGATGGGAGGCTGGCTAGGAATGAGTTAATAGAGTTTATGGCCAATGCCACTGTGAAAAATGGGGTAGTCTCCAGCCTGGTGAAGGGTGTAAAAGTGGAGTTTGATGCAATCAAACTGGGTGAGATTCTGGACATACCAAGTGAAGGGTATGATGACTACACAAGGCAAAGGTGTCCATGTCTCGAATCTCTCCCCACTGCTCTTCAAATCACTAGGAATTTTTGTGAAGCTGCAAATGCTGAAGATGTACCTGAAGCCAGATTTGTTTAGAAGAGTGAGATGAGACCTGAGCACAAGGTCTTGTTTGAATTTGTTAACAAGTGCCTGCTGCCCAGACATGAGAGGAGGCATACTGCCAACTATATGGACCCGGTGCTTATGGAATGCCTTGTGAGAGGAAAGCAGATAAATTGGCCTGCTTTTATTGTCAAACTACTGTACAAGGTCATTATTGGCTCCAAGGCACATGGAACTCCATATGGGTTAATACTGACCACTGTGCTGGACATGATAAGGGTGCCTTTGAAGAAATGGGAGATGGCATCAAGCAAGGAGCATTTTGGTGTTAAGACATTATTGGCTTGTGACTATCTTGTCAATGCCACTCCAGTTGAACCTGGTTCATCTCTGAAGACACCAGTGAATAGCAAGGTTAGGGCCTTGGTTCAAGAGTGTGGAACTGAGGATGCTGAAATTGCTAGGCTTCAGGCTCGTGCTGCTGAATTGGAAGCTAAAAGAGATGGACTTCGAGCTGAGCTAGCAAAAGAAAAGGAGAAAAGTGAAGGAATGCTTCAGAATATGCTCAACCTTCTCCAAACCAAGCCCTCTAGTTCCTCAAAGCCTTAGGTCCTCCAGTTGTTATCTTCTGAACTAGTCTAGTACCCCCCAGTAACCCAGTTTGGGAATTTTTCTATTTTTTGCTCATGTTTGGAAGTTTTTCTTTCTTTTTGTGGTT
This sequence comes from Nicotiana glauca, assembly GCA_026770625.1. Lineage (NCBI taxonomy): Eukaryota > Viridiplantae > Streptophyta > Magnoliopsida > Solanales > Solanaceae > Nicotiana > Nicotiana glauca. Next base: position 12,548 of record MU788854.1, read on the forward strand.
TGTAGGGGGAAACATATCTTATCAATGACAACTGATGTCTCTCTTGTTCTATGCAGATTTTGTTCTTAATAGTTTGGTTGTGTTTGTTGATTATTAATGATTTAATACATGTTTTCACCTGCAGTTGCCCAAGTAGCCATGAGTAAATACTAAAATCTAGGATTCACATTGTATGCAACTTTTCGATGATGCCAAAAGGGGGAAGAGATATTGTGCTTTAATTTTTATTCCAAACAATGTGATATTTATAACCTAATTAAACCTAGTCCTTGATGATAAGTTAAAATGCTAAGTTAAGTATTGATGGTTAAGCTGAGTTCTTACAGATTTTTTGATTCATAAAAGCACAGAGTTTGTCATCATCAAAAAGGGGGAATTTATTAGCCCAAGTTCAGGTGAAGTTTTGAAGAATGACAAATGAAATCAGTCATGGACCAGGTCCATCTTGTGAGGTACAATATTTATCAACTTAGACTTATGAGATACACGTGAATAAGATAACTATCAATTATCAATCAGCAATATCTCCTGAACTAATTGAAAAGGTTGCATAGTCGATTAGGAGAGAAATCTCTCCTCGTGGAAGAGGTCACAATCCGGATAAAAGAGAGGGTTGGAGTTTGTAATGTTCAAGGACTCAACTTTGATGGAAGATCAGCAATTGAATCTCAATCAAACTCTTATTACTAACTCATTAAATAACAGGGATTGTTCTCTTTTACAGGCATTGCACAAATGAAGAAGTTAAACTAAATTGAGAGCAATAGAGCGAGGCAATTTTGCAAGCAATTTATGTGAGATTCAAGTGTGCATTCCTGAAGCTACTTGAACAAGATAGAAGAACCAATTCCTTTGTGTCTTTCTTTTATTCTAGTTCAATTGTAATAGGTGTTTTAACGTTGTACCTTTCCATCTTTCATAGAAGAAATTGTATTAGGTACTTTGAGTATTCAAGTTAGAGTTAACTTGAAGGTGTCGCAACAGTTGAGGCTGTGTGCCACACTGGGATTAGAGTTTAATCCTTAGGTTTGCAAAAGTTTTGTAAATGCTGTTTTGGCTCAGTGATTTTAGTGGAAGTTTGGGAAAATCCTACTGAGTAGTAGGTCGTGGTTTTTTCACCTTAGCCAGGTGTTTTCTACGTAAAAATCTCTGTGTTCTTTATTTTTATGCACTCTTAATTCCGCAAACAGTAGTAGTAAGTACACTCAGAAGAACCAGGTTCTTCTAGAGCAAAAATTGGGTACCACACAAATCACACCCCTCTTGTGTGGTATTGAAGTTTAGAAAATCACCTCCATAAAAAAGAAGCCAGGCTTTTAGAAGCTAACGGCATCATCTCTAGTCTCGAGCTGGTACCCGACCTCGAGGACCTCCATAAAAAAGAAGCCAAGCTTCAAGAAGCCAACGTTATCATCTCTAGTCCCGAGGTGGTACCCAACCTCGAGGATCTCCATCAAGAAGAAGTTAGGCTTCAAAAGGCCAACAACAACATCTCCAGTCCCAAAGTGGTACCCAACCTCGAGGGCCTCCATCAAAATGATATTAGGTTCCACAAAGCCTTTAGCACCATTATAGAGTTCGAGATGGTATCCGATCTTGAAGGTTCCCCTTAAGAAGAAGAACAAGCACTTCGAGCTCCATCCATAAGGGCTCGACCTTAGGACATCGCCTAAATCTAGGTAACCCTCATCTGGGACCTATCTACAATTCCTCGAAGATTATCTACATCATGTTCAAAGCAAATCTCCAAGTGCCTGAAGCTGACCCTCACCAAAGACTGCTCTTAATAATTTCAAGGCTCGAGGTACTATTTTCATGTGACTCGAGGGTCCCGATGGCCCGAGTCTATCAGACCAATTAAGGCTTGGTTCGAGCAATGACAGTGCACTCTGAGAGGAGCCATTTCTATCAACCAAAGACTGGAAGGAATACTCACACCCGAGTTAGATATTGACAATCATCAGCAGTGGCATACATTCAGAATCCCCCCAAATGTAAAAGATTATGGAAAACATCAAAGGCAAAAGTCAAGAAATATCTTTATATTCATAAACATTTGCTTACAACGGCCCTCAAGAGGTCTTTACATATGATTAAAAAAGCCTACAAAGGGTCCCCACATAGAAACAAAGAAGCAAAGGTATACACAGAGTAAAAGACTGAGAGCCTAGCCTATTCTCAAGGGTGTGACCTTGGCAGCAGTGTCTTCAGATATCATCCCCTCGGGCGCATGACCTCAAAGACAATATCTTCCAAAGCATCATCCACTGGGAGCTTTATCTCAAACCCACCATAATGGGATCTTCAAAAGGGAATATGTAGAAGGGGAATATAAGAGCAAAATGACGAAGGAGAAGCTAAAAGGAGCGAAAAAGTTGCTGGATAAAAAATCTGGCTAGTATAAACTTTGCCAGTACTACTACTATAAAGCCACTTCTTGGGAAATTGCCTCGACACGGGATGAAACACTTAGTAGATGGTGTCGCCACACCCTAAGGAATCCAAAAAGGGTGTAGTATGCCAAGCCAGAGCAGGAGGGTGAGCAGAAGAATGTAGTCCGAGCGCCCTTAAGAGCAGCGGTGTAGAGTCCGAACGTCCTTCTAAATTGGAAGAAGTTGGCCGCCCTTGTATCATTATCTGGAAATGACAACAACAACAATAACAACAGTGAAATAGCAAAGTCTCGCTTAACTGAGGGAAATTCAGGGGGTAAACCTTAGCACGACCGATATAAGCACGACCAGGCCATTACGAGGCCATGTGCCTCAATCATGGCAAATGATGGATAAGGATTGAAAGAAGAGAAGATGGTAAATATAGGAAGGCACTTGGATGGAAGGTTAATCCCAGGAGGCTCCCATTTATAAAAATGGAAGCAGCATAACCGATGGCGCCATTATCACCCTTGGAAAACGTAACAGCAAGCGCATTTAATATGACTTTGGAAGCTGAATCAGAGGTGATATTATGGCTTTGAAGGATGAAAAACCGCAATGCTATGAATGGTCCTGGAAAAGCGAAATGACAAAATGTTTTTGGTTACCATAAAGGCTTATGTCACATGTTGCGTCATCAGTACAACGTCGTCACGGGGAGCTCGAAGAGTTGGGCATCAAAATAGTTTCCCACCACTTCGTTCTAGGAAACATGGAGACTATCTGTATATGGCAAAATCGGAGAGACCAATTTCCCGTCATTAAGGCATTTCAGAAGATCACCTAGAAGCCTTGAGGCTGCAAAGATGCTTTCGGGTCCCTTTCCTAGAAGCTCGTCGACACCCGGCCTGAAAGGAATATCGACGGAGGCTAGAGTAAAAATGGGGATTTCCCAAGATACGTGGCTAAATCTAACAAAGCCTTGCCGGCAGAACCTGAACCCATATAGGGTGTCATGACTAGCCATCCCATCTCCATATCTTTATAATTAATTCATTTTGTACTATGTTGAGATTCCCTTTCTATATAAAGGGGATCGTTACCATTTTGTAAACATAGACTGTTGTTGCTCCAACTATTCTACACGAGATAAATAATAATTCTCTCTCTTCTCTTTTCTCTCTAACATAGTCTCTCTATTGTATTGCTCATATTTGTTATCTTTATACTTGTTATTCATTTATTTCTCATCTTTGGCCATAAATAGCCTCCCTCAATTATTTCATAACTACTATCCCTTTTCCTATTTATCTCTAATAGCTCGAGCCCGAGTCCAAGAATCAGCCTCGAGGCCTAGTATCGGTCAGTTTGAGGCCCCACATAGCTAGCTCGTCGGTTTGAATATAACTCTGTTTTGCATTTTGTTTAGCATCATCTGCTAAACAACTAGTATAAAAATAGATCACGTATTTTTAGAGTCCCATCAACAAATTTAATTATTTTTTCCATTTTCATGGTAAACACCCGCTTTGCAAAAAAATTGCATGCATACGCACTTTTCACGTAACTTCAGGCATACGGGCCTGAAGCAGATAAGGCAATTACACAGACTTTAGCATTTTAGTAGACAGTCCTAAAATAGCAAAGGCAATCACGTAAACTTTAATATTCTAGTAGACGGGCCTGAAGTAGCGAAAATTGCTGAACCAAGTGTTTGCTAAAGTTTTTGTTTGTAATTGCTGAACTTAAGCATTCCAGTAGCTGAAGTTTTTTTCTCTACTTGTTGAACTTCAGCATATTTTAGCTGAAATTTTGTTCTATATTTGCTGAGCTTCAACATATTTCAGCTGGAACTTTGTTATGTTTGTGATGAACTTCACGGATAAAGTTTGTTGTGTATTTGCTGAACTTCAGCATTCTAGGAGATGAAGTTTTTGTTTATACTTGCTGAACTTCGGCCTTCTTAAAGATGAAGTTCTAAAACAACAATGACAAGTTGTTATTAAGATCCAGTTGCTATAATGGAATTATCAGGAAATTCAACATTAAGAAGAATAATCTTTAATTCTTTTTTGGGGGAATGAGATTTCAGATGTACTTAATGCAAAATTCATACCTTAGCACTAAATCACTATGTATTTCATATTCAATCAATAATACTTACACAGAGTCTCATGTTCTTGAGAGAGAAAAGAAGAAGAAGAAAAAGAAGAGGAAAAGAAAGGAGGAAGAAAGGAGCACACATGTAGCAGGAAGAAGGAGGCGTCTGAAGTTGTAAAAATTAGGGTATAGGTTGAATAATTTTAACAATATGGGTATAGGTTAAATGGGGGCGAGCAAATAGGGTGCCCCGTGCAATTTTTACGAAACTCATAGTGATCCGCTAGAATAGTTTGTACTAATTCTAATGATTTTCATGACTTGGGGTAAGCCCATGCTTATCCATTAGAAGCTCCTAATGATTGAGTATTAAACTCTTGGTGATCACCTTGGCTTATGGCATGGATATCCATTAGAATCTTCTAGCGATCTACTAGTATTTTTCGCCAAATTATCGTTCAAAACTATTTTTGCACAACTTATCAAGACGATATCAAAATTTATATAGTTCCATGGAAATAGCCTTTTTGTGCGAGGAAAGTGCAGATATACTAGATTTTGGGGCCACTATTAAAGTCGTACTCATATTGCACTTTATAAATTTTCCCACTTCGGAACATATTTCAGATGTAACAACTAAAGTTCCAATAATTCATATTGGAAGTTATAAATTTCGGGTAGTGTTCATGTATGATGTACTTTCTATGACAGTGCAAATTAAAATTTAGATGCAAAGTTACAAATTTCGGATAATGTTCGCATCTAAATTCTATTGACAATACAAACTTCAGATAATAACGTGTGAAGTACAACTGATGTTTCAGGTAATAATCATTTCTAAAGTTCTCCCCGTAACAATGCAACCTTCAAACAATTGAGTTTGAAGCTCTCTTGAAGCAAGCATGTAGTCCTCTTTAGTCTTATCAACGAAGAATTATCCTCTCGTAGACATGATTGTCAATCCACAAATACCATGACTCCATTATATTGAATAGGAATAACTCCCAACCAATGGCATACATATGATTTTTTATAAACGGTGTTATAATTTTAAATAGTAAATGACTAACAATTCACACTAATAATATCATATTTAAAAAACACCATTCAGATCATAATAATAACTGTAATTCAGGTATATTACTACAACTCTTAAAGATGAATTTTTATTTTTAGAAATGTATCAAAATAACCTCATTAGGAATAATATTATATACATTCTTTACAGAAAGAAAGAAAACCACGCAAAACATTTATCATTTATTTGATTCCACAAATCGTTCTTCATCGATTTTATACCGAGAGAGATGATAAAAGGAGAAAATCATCATTTCTCTCTAGGGGCATGCTAACTATCTTGTGCCACCATAGGGAAGAGGGATCTCGTACCATCATAGAAGGAACTCATGGCACAGGCTTCAACCTCGCAATATCAACAAGGTCATAGAACTCAGTCTGCTATAGTTGGGGAACAAGAAATTGGTGCCCTAATTAAAACTAAATTGAATGAAACAATACCAGCAAAGGTAGTTGTTGAGAAAACTCAAAATTTGTAGGTCCAAAAACAATGGGAAGAAGTAATTCAATCCTCGAGTAATGAGAAAGGAAGCTCTAGAAAGAAATCATAGGCTAATAAGGTAGATGAAGAGGAAGAAGGCATCAATTTGGGATAGCTTTGATATTTCAAAATTTTCAAATGCAGTCTTCAAATTAGAATATATTTCTCATACTTTACATAGGATACACCTATTATTGAAATTGAGACGGAGGATGTCAATCTAAGATTGAGTGTTGGCGAAATTCTATAGTTTGCTATGTGTTGGGTGCCCATCCCCTATTTGCTATTATTAATGGGTTACATATAGAGAATTTGGGCAAAGCATGGACTGAATAAAATAGTGATGCTTAAAAATGGGATCATATTGGTTAGGTTCGATAGTGAAATGGGGAAAAACAAAGTTATACAAGGGGGTATATACTACTTTGATAACAAATCATTTATAGTTTAAGCTTGGAATCCAGAAATGAATTTACAAGAGAAGAACTATTCCCATATGGATCAAGTTCCTTGGGCTGGATTTCAAATATTGGAGCCCAAAAGGATTGAATAAGATTGGTAGTTTGATGGAGTAGCCTCTAATGGTGGACCACAATATAGAAAAAAAGGTTGGATTGAACTTTTTCAGAATTCTCATTGAATTTATCATAGATGTAGATCTGCTAAATGAAGTATTATTCAGGAATGAGAAAGGCATCTGTCACGACCCAATTCCTGAATCCGGTCGTGATGGCGCCTCTCGTGAAGACAATACCAGCCAACAGATTAATAATACTTCTTTTATAAATTACTTAGCAAAAATGAGTCGAAAACAATAGATAACATTATCATAAATGCGGAAGAAAATGATATAACAGGGAACCATCCCAGCTCAGCCCGAAATCGGGTTGTCACATGTCACGAGCATCTAAAGAAGCCTGAACACAACTACACGGCTAATAATATACAATAATAAATTCTGAAATTTTAAAGACAACGTCCGGTGCCGCGAACGCTGGCGGTCCCCTTGCTCAGCCGCAATGGTAGTACCTTCAATCAGCTAATAACCCGCTACCGGGTGAACAATACCTGCAACTGCACGCGAGGTGCAGGGAGTAAAGTGAGTACTCCAACTCAGTGAGTAATAAAAGTAAATAATAACTGAGCGGTAAGAAATCACGTATAACAGATCATCATGCTGTATAGAAGCAGTGAAAAGCCCTTAAATTGAGAAAATCAATGAAAACTGCGAAACCTTTCAAAGTATCTTGGCTCAGTTTTAAACCTCTTTTGAAGATGATCCTTTCAACAGTTGCGAAAATAATTTTCAACAATTAGTGACACTATGCACAGAGACCCCCTCGGGCAATATTCTTATTCCCGGCCAGCCACTGTTACCTGACCAAACACATCATACAATGTCATTGTTACCACTGTCTAAGATTTATCCCCTTTAAGGGTGATCAGACAATACCAGAACAGCAAACAGATAACTCAAGAAAAAACACAAACAATGAATACTGAACAAATGCATGAATGCAATACAATGCAAATAACGGTACATTCCAGTACCCGCTGCGGCGTACAACCCGCTCCATTTATTTATCGTCGACGGCGCTCACTGGGGTATGTACAGACTCCGGAGGGGCTCCTACAGCCCAAGCGCAATATCAACCATATCGTGGCATCAAACAGGCTCTCAGCCTCAATATCAATATATCATCGCTGTGGCGTGCAACCCGAGCAATTCATATATTCAGAAATCACTATAACACTGCTGCGGCGCGCAGCCCGATCAATGCTCAGTCCGAAAATGCACATAAGCCATTTGGGCAATATTAACATGATAGTGCTCAGCTCAAAACGTCAATAAAATATCAATTTAGTTTTCAAATATTAGAAAAATGGCTGAGTTTGCAAAAATAGTATTAAAATCTTGGACCGAGATCAAATAATATGCAAGTAATGCAAAAGCAGTGATATCAATCCCCGAAGGATTTACATAGTTGGCACGAAGCCCCAAACATGGAAATCATCCCAAATTATGATGATAACAAATAATTTCGGTCAAATACGCGGTAAAAATCAACAACCGGGACAGACCAAGTCACAATACCCAACGGTGCTCTACCCCACGCTCATATCCGGCGTGCAAGTCACCTCAACATAGCACTATGATGTGCAAATCCGGGGTATCAAACCCTCAGAATATCATTTACAAGTATTACTCACCTCGAACCAGTGAAACCTCTAGCTCGCGTGCCTTGCCCCACAAATCGGCCTCCACGTGCGTCGAATCTAACCAAAATCAGAGCGAATGCATCACAATATGCCAATGGAACAATACCCAATCGAAAACAATCGAAAAATAGCAAAAAATCTCGAAACTAGCAAAACCCGAGCTCTGGGTCCGCTTCTTGAAAAATTACAAGACTCACATTACCGGATTCCTCGTCTCGCCACGAGTCCGTACATATCAACTTCACAAGAATCGGAGTCCATTTGACCCCTCAAATCACAAATTCTCATTCAAAAACCCAAGCCCTAGTTCTTCACTTTTTAGCCAAATTTCCATGAATTTAAATGTTGAAATCATAATTAGATGATGTTTCTAGGCCATGGGACTTACCTCCAATTGATTCCCAGTCAAAACCCTCTTCAATGGCTCCTAAAAAGCTCCCAATATGCCCAACAATGGAGGAAAATAACCCCCAAGTCGCGAATGAAATGTCATTTTAAAACCCTTCTGTGAACAGTCATTTTCGCATCTGCGGTATCCAACCAGCTTCTGCGACTACCGCTGTGGTTTTCTATCCGCTTCTGCGATTTTCACTAACTCGCCCAGGACTGCTTCTGCGGTGACCGCATTTGCGGACCAACATCTGCTTCTGCGGAAACTACCTCGAGGCCTCAATCCGTACCTGCGACCTCCCTACCACATCTGCGGAACCGCTTCTGCGGTCCCTTTTCCGCAGATGCGGAAATACCAGATATCAGAACCATCAACAATCATACAAGTCAAAAATTCACCCCGTTGGCCATCCGAAACCACCCCGAGGCCGCCGGGACCTCAACCAAAAATACCAATACATCCTAAAACATCATGCGAACTTGTTCCAATCATCATAACATATTAAATAACACTAAAATCATCAATTCACATTGGATTCAAGCCTAAGTTCTTTAAAAACTTCCGAAACACGCATTCGATCAAAAATCCAACCAAATGACGTCCGAATGACCTGAAATTTTGCACACACATCACGAATCACATATCGAAGCTACAACAACTCTCGGAATTCCATTCCGACCCTCGGATCAAAATCTCACCTATCAACCGGAATTCGTCAAAATACTAACTTCGCCAATTCAAGCCTAATTCTACAACGGACCTCCAAAATCAATTCCGATCGCACTCCTAAGACACAAATCACCTCCCGAAGCTAACCAAATCACCGGAAGTCACATCCGAGCCCTATTACTCATAAGTCAACGTCCGGTTGACTTTTCTAACTCAAGCCTTCCTTAAAGAGACTAAGTGTCTCATTTTCCACCAATACCAATCCAAATCAACTCTAACCCACCACATATTGATAATGAAACATAAAGAAGCATAAAAATGGGGGAAACAGAGCAACAACACATGAGACGACGGGCCGGGTCGTCACATCCTCCCCAACTTAAATAAACGCTCGTCCTCGAGCATACCCAGAGTTGTCCTAGAAGCCAACCAATAGCTAAATGACCTTACCAAGCATATACCCGGGGTGATCCCACGTCACCCTATCTCTTATTGGTCCGACAACACAACATAGTTGAAATTTCACGGTCCATCTAAACCATAAACCGTAGGACCGCATTGCGCTTTCCAAAAATCATACACAAGATCAGAACCTCGCATCTATATTCAGAATGAATTCGAACCAGCTGTAATAACCCATACCTATAACCTCCGGTGCAATTCTATGATATACCACATAGCTCAAACACATGCAGTGATAACTCCCATTCACGGCAACTGTCCACAACAACCATATACCGATAGAAACCTCTTATTAGCTAAAGTCTCATTCCAATATTTTCATATCCTACCAATGATAATGAAACACACAACAAACCGTAACCATCTCTCAGATCAACCACTCATGAAACCACTTCCCTTTTGACTAATACCACAACAGATTTCCGAACCGAACCTCGATATTATTCTTCCAACAAGCTGTAATCAAATCCGTTTGTATTCATTAATGACTCCAACGATCACCTCGAATCCAACACACCACTCTGGTGATATGACACCTCATCACAGGCCTAAGCCACAACTTGCATAATCCACGCACCAATGAAGGGTGGCCTGAACATACTCAAATTATGATAAATGACTCAAACAAAAGAGCTGTAACTCAAACTCCTCAGCACCATCACAACACAAGGCTGGGACCCCGTCCCACATCATAGGAATAGAATACCTGAATCTACCCCGAAGGGTCTAATCTCCACGTAGCCTCGCTACAATGCGCGATCTTATCCAAACACTGTTACACATGAAGCACCTCAAGTCGCTATACTCGAAACTGACAACCACGCACGATTGATATCTGGAACCCAAACAAATTATTATACCCATGGTGAAGCAAGTAATATACACCATACGATCCTGAAAGGACACAACCGATGCGCCATTCGCCGAGCAACACCCAATACAGACTTTTCCTTAGAAACCAGGAAGCAAGGCATACAAAATAGCATTTGGAAAACTATTCTCAGCATCACACTATTGCGGCGTGCAACCCGATCCAGATAACATACCCGTGGCGGCGTGCCACCCGATCCACACAAATATCTCACATAGGGAGATGCACATCGAGCCAAATTTGCTCATTATAACAAAATACCGAGTATCGGTCGTAAGCATACTGAGTGCATAATGATATCTACTTATAGCGTTGTAAGCTACAAAACTCAACTTCCACTATGAATCTCAATAGCACCGCACTATATGATCCCATAGTCCGAAAATCATAACGCCTCACATTACAGAAGTAGCAACTCATAGATCTCCCTAGATCACTAGCAGGTTCAATAACAATCGAATCAACCTATCCTTCATCAATACAATTCGGGGCCAACCAAGCCAACTCAAGCTAAACACGTATCCAATTAGCTTACCAACAAACTCATTACCAAGAAGCCTGAAACTGCTCCTTCCACTACTATAACTCATGCCGGAGCCGTACGATACGGTGCCCGACACCAAATCAATACCGAAGTCCACAATCTCGCCCGGCGGCATGCCCGGCCATAAAGAACACATCCAAAAAAGTCCCTCAATAACGGAACTGAATCAATGGTAGAAACCTCTATACTGACATACGTCACAAAGGCCCAATTAAAGAAAGCAATCCTTCCCAGCCGTCCGCTGATCTTTGGAATACCAACCACTCTGCTATAACATAATCTGATGCACCTCGCCACGCAACCTGTAGCATTTTCCGACATAGCCCATAGCACAATTGTCTAGAATAACCCACATTGAGACAACCAGTCTACAGCTCAACATCATATACAAAATCTAACATACCAACAAAGAAAGATCCACTCTGGCCTCCAATCCTAATAGCCGCTAACGGTACCAATACACACTATCCATAACCACTACATAGCCTGAACATGAGCACTCCCAGTCTCCAGCTCCACATAGCACACAAATTACTATGCCTGATCCCAAATTCTAGAGTATAAATACATGTTACACCTCGAGTACTCAATCATTCCATGAAAGATATTCTAAAATTCCCCCTGCCACCAAACAAACTCAGATATCAACAGTCGATCTATCAAGAAAATGCTGCAACACTACCGAAGTGCCATCAACTTAATCACATTGCCCTTTTTCTGAAACATATACCCTCGTCAATTCACTATGATTAGCAATATCATTTCCTTAGTCATATGAGGATCATTCACCCTAATCATTTGAAGCTCGATCATCCAATCACCTAAAACTGCTTGTGCTGCTTAAGATTCTAATGACTCTCCATTCAGAACTGAACTGTAACCTCACACGCACAAATTCCAATTCTCCATGATATATCGCATATACCATACCACACTAGGATAACATGAGAACTCCATCTCCCTTTTCCTAACCACAAACATCTATGTATTTCTCTAGTCAAGAACTCTCCATCAATCCCATCTCGAAGAGAAATCACTACACATTCCATGCTTCGCATGCCCATAGGCAATATATACGTCTCTAAACCATGGTAAAACTCATCAAGAACTCTCTCTCCCAATTCCATTGCACAAGCTAAACTGCCAGGACTGAATCCTTCTACCCGAACCAAGCTAAGCAAGCTGTCAGAACTCAAGAGCCTTGCTGCACAATACCAATGAAAGCTCATTACCTCAAACACATACGATCCTGAAATTCGTTACCATTACTTTCTAGATACTGATACATAGAATCCCATAATTAACATAAAATACCACTTAAGAACAACCCGCAGGAGATAAACCACCTGCTCTATCTCAATTTATTACTTCGGCATATCTTTCACCATCATGGACGTCACACAGTCAATTTAGTCTTCCTGAGTCGGAACTCATACCGCCACATGTAATGCACTTCACTTCTCAACTAGGAGATACTAAAATATTCTTCACGTGCCCATAATTCTGGCTACACATCAAGCCACAATAGGAATCGAATCACTTAACAGTCCATCTACTATCCTGCAGACTTCTTCGTCACTACTAATTCATATAAACACATCTCGCCGAACTAACATACTATTCACATGGATATCCAACTGCCATTCCGGCTAATAGGGACAATATCGAACATATAAGTTCAGAACACTTGCTCACACAATTAGAACCTCGTTGCTCAATCCATAGGCAAAGATCCGACCTCAAATACTCCAGACTGGCCCAACATAATCACGAAGATCACATCTCGCCCCTCGATCGGGAAAATCACAAACCATCAAGGGATATCTGATACTGAGCGCTCACGTGCGCATACAATCGCGTGGAAGGAATTTCAAGAGTTTTTCTTTTCAAGCTGAATCAAGGACGCACGATAAGAATTCCAAGAAAGTGAAGTTTTCCTAAAGGTTCTGCAGCCTCTCGAGGATAAATACAGACGTCTCCGTACCGATCCATGAGACTCTACTAAACCTGCTCATGACTCGTGAGACCTAGTAACCTAGGCTCTGATACCAACTTGTCACGACCCAATTCCCGAACCCGGTCGTGATGCCGCCTCTCGTGAAGACAAGCCTAGCCAATAGATTAACAATTACTTAGCAAGAATGAGTCAAAAACAATAGATAACATTATCATAAATGCGGAAGAAAATGATATGAGAGGAACCTTCCCAGCTCAGCCCGAAATCGGGGTGTCACAAGTCACGAGCATCTAAAGAAGCCTTAACACAAATACACGGCAAATAATATACAATAACAAATTTTGGAATTTTAAAGACAACGTCCGGTGCCGAGAACGCTGGCAGTCACCTTGCTCAGCCGCAATGGTAGTACCTTCAATCAGCTAATATCCCGCTACCGGGTGAACAATACCTGCAACTGCACACGAGGTGCAGGGACTAAAGTGAGTACTCCAACTCAGTGAGTAATAAAAGTAAATAATAACTGAGCGGTAAGAAATCACGTATAACAGATCATCATGCTGTATAGAAGTAGTGAAAAGCCCTTAAATTGAGAAAATCAGTGAAAATTGTGAAACCTTTCAAAGTATCGTGGCTCAGTTTTAAACCTCTTTTGAAGATGATCCTTTCAACAGTTGCGAAAATAATTTTCAACAATTAGTGACACTATGCACAGAGACCCGCCCCTCGAGCAATATTCTTATTCCCGGTCAGCAACTATTACCTGACCAAACGTATCATACAGTGTCATTGTTACCACTGTCTAAGATTTATCCTCTTTAAGGGTGATCAGACAATACCAGAACAACAAACAGATAACTCAAGAAATAACACAAACAGCGAATAGTGAAAAAATGCATGAATGTAATGCAATGAAAATAACGGTACATTCCAATACCCGTTGCGGCGTGCAGCCCGCTTTATTTATTTCTTGTCGACAGCGCTCACTGGGGGTATGTACAGACTCCGGAGGGGCTCCTACAACCCAAGCACAATATCAGCCATATCGTTGCATCAAACAGGCTCTCGGCCTCAATATCAATATATCATTGTTGCGGCGTGCAGCCTGAGCCATCCATATATTCAGAAATCACTATGACACTGCTACGGCACGCAGCCCGATCCATGCTCAGTTTGGAAATGCACATAAGCCACTTGGGCAATATTAACATGATAGTCCTCAGCTCAAAACGTCAATAAAATATCAATTGAGTTTTCAAATCTTAGAAAAATTGCTGAGTTTGCAAAAATAGTATTAAAACCTTTGACCGAGATCAAATAATATGCAAGTAATGCAAAAGCAGTGATATCAATGCCCGAAGGATTTACATAGTTGGCACGAAGCCCCAAACATGGCAATCAACCCAAATTATGATGATAACAAATAATTTCGGTCAAATACGCGATAAAAATCAACAACCGGGACGGACCAAGTCACAATCCCCAACGGTGCTCTACCCCACGCTCATATCCGGCGTGCAAGTCACCTCAACACTATGATGTGCAAATTTGGGATTTCAAACCCCCAGAATATCATTTATGTCACGCCCCAAACTCGAGGGACATGACCGGCGCTCGACCGGGTATCCCCAGTCAAGCGGACCTGGGTGCCTTTCCTAACCCATGAGCCACCCCTTGTTTTCCTTATTCGGTATTCCAAGAACTAGCCACATAAATAAATTTTAGATCACCCTTTTTCAAAACATACATGCATAATAATTAGTGAAATTACTAATTCGTTGTTCCACAAAAGAAACATGATTATACATAGCTTCTAACCCACATCCACTGTCTACGGAGCCTCTAAAGATATAACAAGATAATACAGTACTTGCCGGTAACAAGGCTCCGGCTATACCTTACACAACAACAAAACAAAACTGCAGAAACAAGCGGCCTGAGCCACACAGGGCCCCGAGAGGAATGGGGCTCAACAAAAATTGACGGAAGGCGAAGAGGGATCTACGATCGGTGGGCTGGAATACCTGCTGCAGATCCACCTACAATCATAACACGAATGTAGCGCCCCCGGCAAAAGGGGCGTCAGTACACTTGAATTGTATTGGTATATTGCCCACGATAAGCCATAGATGTTAATATCTCAATTATTTCAGTTGCATCACTTACAATTTCCTTACGTCATTTGTTCTTCATCTAATACCACATATCATAATCACAACCATGCAAATCACACGAATTTCACAATTTACCCACGTGAATGTCACATACCAAACATTTGAACACCAACAAGGCGATTTTACAAAGTCAAGGTTAGCCATACATACCTGGAGCCGAATTCCCTTTTTAATTTCTACTTCCAACTTCACCAAAAGCCTAGCAACGTCAATCTAGTGCACAAATTATTACATATTTCTTAGAATCAAAGTTCACAATCACTACCCGAACACATTTAGGTTATCAACCCTCTTTTACACAATTCTTTACTCCTTCCCAACTACTCTTACTAGATTTTAGGTTTTAATAAACATGCATGAGTATTTCAACCCGACCACATTTCTANCGCGGAACAAATTTTGAAGAAATGAACCTTCTCTCAAGAACCCCTCCTCCCTCTCTCTTGTTTTGTTCAGAAAAATGATTAAAATGAGGGGTTAGGGTGTTATATTAGACAGGTGGTCGGGTTTTAAATTTTAAAAAATGGAAGTCCGGGTAAGATCTGCGGTCGCACTATGCGACCGCATAATTAGAATGCGGTCCGCATATTGGACCGCAGAACTGACCCCAAATCACTGGACATCTCTGCCTGGGTATGCGGTGGAAATGCGGTCCGCATACTGATTATGCGGTCGCATAATGGACCGCATTTTCAACATCAATTTAGACCAACTCTCTGATTCACTATGCGGCAGGAATGCGGTCCGCATATCGATTATGCGGTCGCATAATAGACCGCATTTTCAACATCAACTTAGACCAACTCTCTGATCCACTATGCGGCAGGAATGTGGTCCGCATAGCAGATCTGCGACCGCATTCTGGACCGCATAAATGACTATTTTCCAAAAAATTGATTCTTTTAATTTTTAAAGGCTTAAATACCTACCAAGGGTCCGAACCGCGGCGAGCAAGCTTGCCGCGAAGAATTCTACACATTCCTAACACATATTCGGAGTCGACACCACGGGTTACTAAGTTTTGAGACCAAAAATTATTTACGGGACCTTACAATTTACAAATATTACTCACCTCGAACCAGTGAGATCTCTAGCTCGCGACGCCTTGCCCCACAAATCGGCCTCCACGCGCATCGAATCTAACCAAAATCAGAGCGAATGCATCACAATATGCCAATGAAACAATACCCAATCGAAAACAATCGAAAATAGCAAATATTTCGAAACTAGCAAAACCTGAGCCCCGGGCCCACTTCTTGAAAAATTACAAGACTCACATTACCGTATTCCTCGTCTCGCCACGAGTCCGTACATATCAAATTCACAAGAATCGGAGTCCATTTGGCCCCTCAAATCATAAATTCTCATTCAAAACCCCAAGCCCTAGTTCTTCACGTTTTAGCCAAATTTCCATGAATTTAAATGTTGAAATCATAATAAGATGATGTTTCTAGGCCATGGGACTTACCTCCAATTGATTCCCAGTCAAAACCCTCTTCAATGGCTCCCAAAAAGCTTCCAAGATGCCCAACAATGGAGGAAAATAACCCCCAAGTCGCGGATGAAATGTCATTTTAAAACCCATCTGTGAACAGTCATTTTCGCATCTGCGGTATCCAACCTGCTTCTGCGGTTTTCTATCCGCTTCTGCGGTTTTCACTAACTCGCCCAGGACCACTTCTGCGGTCCAATTCCGCTTCTGCGGTGACCGCATTTGCGGACCAACATCCTCTTCTGCGGAAACTGCCTCGAGGCCTCAAACCGCACCTGCGACCTCCTTACCGCATCTGTGGAACTGCTTCTGCGGTCCCTTTTCCGCAAATGCAGAAATACCAGATATTAGAACCATCAGCAATCACACAAGTCCAAAATTCACCCCGTTGGCCATCCGAAACCACCCCAGGCCCTCGGGACCTCAAATAAAAATACCAATACATCCTAAAACATCATGCGAACTTGTTCCAATCATCATAAAACATTAAACAACACTAAAATCATCAATTCACATCGAATTCAAGCCTAAGTTCTTTAAAAACTTCCGAAACACGCATTCGATCAATAACCCAACCAAACGACGTCCGAATGACCTGAAATTTTGCACACACATCACGAATTATATATCGAAGCTACAACAACTCTCGGAATTCCTTTCCAACCCTCGGATCAAAATCTCACCTATCAACCGAAATTCGCCAAAATACTAACTTCGCCAATTCAAGCCTAATTCTACACCGGACCTCCAAAATCAATTCCAATCGCACTCCTAAGATACAAATCGCCTCTCGAAGCTAAACAAATCACCGGAAGTCACATCCGAGCCCTATAACTCAAAAGTCAATGTCCAGTTGACTTTTCCAACTCAAGCCTTCCTTAAAGAGACTAAGTGTCTCATTTTCCACCAATACCAATACAAATCAACTCTAACCCACCAAATACTAATAATGAAACATAAAGAAGCATAAAAATGGGGGAAACAGAGCAACAACACATGAGACGACGGGCCGGGTCATCACTTCATCGTAATTGAACAAAGGGTTGTATATGACAGGAAAACCTACATTATGCAAATTTTAAGAAGTATGGGCACTAGAGGAGGCCCGTAGTATGAAGAATCCCTTGGGAAAAAAAAGAGAAGGAAAAACCAACAACGGTACTTCAACAGAAGAACAATAAAGGAAAGGATAAATAGGTTCAAGAGAAACTACTACTAGCAGGATTACACCCTTGAGGATTGGTAAGAGTCAGCTAAAGCAAGGACAAACTTTAATGAAGTCTAATTCTTTCCAAGTACTAAATAATCCTTGATTAACTAAGAAACAAAGTGAGACTGAAGGAAATCTAGGAGGCCAAATCATTTCCCTTAATCGGAATGGTTAATTGCCTAGTTTGAATGTTAGGGGGCTTAATGCCTTTAATAAGCAGAGGGAAGTCCAACGTCTCTGCAGTGAAGAAAAGGTAGGACTGATTGGATTGTTAAAAACAAAAATAAAAAGGAGATAATCAAACAAATAGCAGATAGATTGTTCAGTGGTTGGAACTACATTGCCAACCTAAATATTCCCTATAGAGGGAGGATATATGAAATCTGGAGACCTGAATATTACAATTCAAAACATGTTAGTACTACCCCACAAATGATAGCTTGTGAGGTACATTCCTCAACAACTTATGATTGGGGTGGCTTTTATATATGCTTTTAATACAAAGCAAGAGAGGAAGGAGCTCTGGGATGATCTGGGTAATCTCATGAGAAATAGTACTATGCCTTGGATGGTTGTGGGAGATTTCAATTCTGTCCTTAATATGGAAGATAAAATTGGAGAAAATCCAGTGAGTTTGGCAGAGGTAGTGGAGTTTAGTAACTGTATTGAAGCATGTGGAATACTTGATCTACCATATAAAGGGAAGAAATATACGTGGAATGATAGGCATAGTGAGCATATAATTTATTCTAAGATTGATTGGGCATTTATGAATGCGGAACGGCTAGACAACATGCTATTGTGTAAAGTTAAATTTCTAACAGAAGGTATTAGTGATCACTGCCCAATGAAGACAGTGTTGAATGAATAGAAACAAAAATCTAGGAAGTTATTTAAATTCTGTAATGTATGGGCAGAAAACCCTTAATTCCTTGAGGTTATTAGCAGAAGATGGGACGCTCAAATGGAGGGGCATCAAATGACGCAGGTTGTGAAAAAACTAAAGTTGTTAAAGAAGGATCTTAGAACACTGAATGCTGCCTACTTAAAGAATATTGAAACAGTAGCTAAAGAAGATAGGGCCGCAAGATGGATATGTGTTTACCGTGAAAATGGTAACAATAATTAAATTTGTTAAGTGGGACTCTAAAAATACGTGATCTATTCCCAAGCTAGTTTGTTAGAGCAGATGATGCTAGTATTATGAATTTTAACGATGGGGCGGAAGATAAACGAGATAACAAACGAACTAAAGGGTCTGCTACCCGAGCGTAAGCTTGATCTATTGGGACTTCGAGGTCGACTTCGGGGTCGAGCTCGGGTAGTCAGGGATACTCTGGAGTAATCTAATAGCTAGAAATATAATCAAACGCAACTATTTATAACTGAAAATGAGTTTGTACGATGAAAAACACATATAAAATGAACAACATGTATAGAGGCAAAGGATATCGAGGTATCCTCAGTTTCAGTCAGAACCAATGAGCTTTAGTAAGAAAAGAGAGAGAGAGAGAGAGAGAGAGAGAGAGAGAGAGAGAGAGAGAGAGAGATATTATTGTGCTTTTTAGAATTGTGGGAGCAACAAAT